>JAOTRH010488593.1:0-24508 GCA_034768845.1 Heliamphora exappendiculata
AACTCGGGTCTCATAACAAAGGGTGTTCAAACCACACTTATCAATTTTTAAGGCTAAAACCAAGTATTAAATTAAAAGGGGTGACACAATTTTGGAGTATCTAGACATGAAATCAAGCTATGATTATTATACACCATTTAGATAAAAATATTTTCTATAACTCTCATATTTAACACCAAGGCCAAATCCCAAGGCAAATGGTTGAACATTTCACCCTAAGCAAAAACGGTTCAGCACTTATCCCAGATTTTATCCAAAATTATGCTTCTATTGCTCTCAATTTTTGGGTATCAAATGATGTCAAAATGAGACCATTGTTTAGTATGTTCCACTTTAACAAGTTCCCTACAAGTTTCATGTTTAGAGCTAAGGGTAGTTGTTTGAAACATATTAGACTTTTTGGCCATTTTGAAAAGTAGGTTATGTCAGCCACCAAAACTCAGCAGAGCTTGTTTTGGACAGAGGATTTAAAACGATTTTGGGGTATCATCCCAAGGCTTTAAGGTCTGACTTGTTGGCAAAAAATAAGTCAATATGTTAGGTTCAATGTTTATGTAGACCACTTTTGGAATACATCACTAAAAATAGGTGTTTTGGGCTATATAAACGTATGTGACATAATGTTTCACAGAGGCTGAAATTCAACAGAGACTTTAAAAGGGGTTTGACCTATCAAACCTCAATATTTTGTTCTCATTTGTTGTGAGTAGATGGATATACATGTTATCTACAACTTTCATGTTTTGACCAAAGTTTGGATCACACTCTAAACTAGGGTTTCCAAGTCGGTGGTGTTGATTGGTCAGAAAATAACACACTTTGGTAAAATTACAATATCTCGAGTTCTGGTTATGAAAATGAGTTGAAACAGACTTTGGTTGATAGATAAAACCAAAATATAACTCTGGACATACAAAATGATGCTTAGATAAATTTTCTACATTGAGTTATGGTGTTTAAAATCTCAGGGCAGAAACATCAAAGTTCTAGAAAATCAATCCACTTAGGGTTTAGGTCCTCTACTTATGCTATGTCAAGTTTTGGTTCTATTTCCTTGCATTCTTGTGTTTCAAACTTAAATATCAAGACTCCAGCGCACTTAGAGATCATCAAACTCAAAGATAATAATGTACAACAATATCTCATAACATTCACAAACATAATAGCTCCTAAATTCCAACTACGACGCCTTTTCGGTTTGATTTCGGTTCTTGACTTTTATGGGGCTTAGAGGGATGTGTTGGGGGATATTTTGAGAGATATTAGATACAAGATTTAGAAATTTTACTTGCATATTTGAGAGATCAAAGGATGGTGGAGGATTAATTTGGACTTAGCTTTCGAAAACTTCCTCGGTTTCTTCCTTTTCCTCCCTTTCTTCTTCCTCAAACTCATGGACTACTTCAAGAACAATTGAAGGTCTGGTCCCTCATTCTCTTGCACGAAATTTTGAAGGGGAGAAGAGGTGTTTGGGCTTAGTTTAAATAGGAAAAGGTTAGGGGACAAGGGGAGACAAAAAGTGCACCAAGGATCCCTTTTTTCTTCATTTTATTAAATGTAATTTGAATTTGATTTGAGTTGATTTGATTCTTGGATGATGGAATTCAGATTTGGGAAAGCTAAAGGTAGCTAGGGTTCAGTTTGGGGCGACAAAATCTGATCCCCCATCATTCAAGGGATTTTTCTTGGTTTGCGTGCCACTATTGTGCAAGAAAATACATTAAAAGTTAATTTGATGTATTCTTTTAGTGTATTTTCCTACTAAAACCTATTATATTAATATGCTTATGATAAATATAGTATTTCCATGTATTATCATAGTCTTTATAGCAATTGATTAAATAGATGTTGTCTTTTAAGTCAAATTAAGCTATTTTGACAACATATGACTTTTTGACTTATTTTGTTGTGTATAAATTTCAATAATTTATTTGCTTTTGTTGACTAATAACACTATATTATTAGGTATATTACTTGTTTAACAAGTATGGAATCATCATAATGCTTCATTTAATATATTTCTAATCATTTAAAGCTAAAAAAAAACAAAAAGTCACTTTTTGGCACATTTCCCAAGGTGGTCAGCCACTAAGGGACATTTTTGATATTTTTGATGTTAATTTGTCTTTTATTACATAATTGTACTTAAATCCTTAATTTAGGGTATCCATATGTGAAAATTTGGGTTTTTAAGGCTTTTTTTGCTTTGCTAAAGGCAAAATGGTTATTTTATCTTATTTATGAGGATTTTGATTTTTAATTCATTATTTCATGATATTTACTTCATTTAGAATGCTAGGAGATTCTCCGGGTGTTAGGGTTTTATTGCCTGTGTTTTGGACCTTTTTAGGGTTTCCGGGCCGTTCCTAGGATTTTCGATTCAAGTTGGGGTTCTGAACTCCTTCCGTGTTCTATGGTCTCATGGACTATCCGTCACTAACACTTAGGGTTTGGGCTGGGTCTTTACATAGGTCGTTATTAACCGAATTATTATTACTAGGGTCTGTACCGGGTCATTACAAACTTCCCCCCTTAAACAAATTTTGTCCCCAAAATTTCACCTCGTACTTCATCATTTGGAAGGTTAAGGATGATTTACCAACATGGTGCCTTCTCATCCTTCTTGTTCTCCAAAATTGTGTCCTTATTTACTTGAGTTGTTCTTTATTGAGGGTATAGATAAGGCCGGGCATGTATGTTCAGCACTTAAAGTAATGGTTGTTTTGTTCTACTAACATCTTAAACTGATTACAACCAAAATCTTCAAGGATCATGTCACATAACCAACTAGCCCCAAAAAGTTCGTATCTCTGTTACGTTAGTTAGCCTCTTCCCATTAACTGTTGCTTCTACTTCTATTGAGTCCACTTGAATTTCTTCTCCAGATATAACATGACCTAAAAACATCACTCGGTCGAACTAATACTCACACTTTCCAGGTTTTACATACAACTTGTGCTTTCTCAGGATCTACAAAGAATCTTCAAATGTTTCATGTGTTCCTCTTCACTCCGAGAATATAACCAAATATCGTTTATCAAAACCATTACAAATTCATGTAGAAAGCTTCTGAATACTCGATCCATCAGGTCCATAAATACAGTAGGTACATTCGTTAACCCAGTCTATCTTTGAGAATACATTGGCTCCAAAGCACAACTTACATAGAGTACGACTTCCACAAGCAATCATATGTCTCTAAACTAGCCCACCATCAAAACTGATTCAAACATTCTCCACTTCTTCCTAGAAAGACTGTCACTCTACCGAAAATCAGTTCATTGCTATATTCAAACATACATCGAAGACTACTTTCCGATCGACTAACGACTATTGACTCGAAATCACATCATCACTTTATGCTGGACTACTCTAGCCTTACGACCATTAAGATTGCCACTGCCACTTGAATCTAATGAGTCACAAGGGCTAAACATACCATATAGACTAAACGCTCCCCATGTATATGCTTACTCATACGAATCCAATCACAACAACGTCACATATTTTCTTCACGTACGTACCATCCACCCTACAATCCTTTAACTGAATAGTATTAACTCCTAATTATAAAGTCTCTTATCATCATCACTCAATCCCTTCACACATTTTCTACCACGTAATCGAAACAAGAACCATTTTCGCACTTTAATTATTTCATCTTACCCACATTCTACTAAGACACTCGATTCACTCAAGGCCAATTACAAAAACCATACCTATAAATTTGTATAATCTCACTTACGCTTCCATTCTTCTCATCCAAACACTTATTCTTCCCACGTACTCACATTAAACTGCTATACAACTTCACCAAAAATAACAAAATTATATCACCCCTCAACTTCTCATACATAGAGTTCATACGCTCCCATAAAAAAATTTCTTCCCTATACCAGCAACGTCTACTCACCAATCTAAACAAACTTGCTCTAACGGGTCACATCATAAAGGTATTTCGAAAGCAACTTCCTTACGACTCACATTGATGCCATAACAGAAACCGAATACCACTCCATAAGAGTTACATAGTCTAGATGCCAAACGAATACAAACCGATACTTTAAAAACCTTCCATGTGAATAACTTAGTCTATCTACAATGCACACTCCACCCTTTAAACAATCTTCAACGTCAAAGGGACTCACTATTTCCACAAACTCCTTGGCACTCGAACCCTAGAATTGCTTAACTAAAGAGTTACTGGTCTTTGAGGTGATCTCGATAATCTTGATGACGAAGTTCGTAATCATGTGCTTCCATTTCTCTTTAGTCTTTTTAAAGGTTGCTTTGGTTCTCTTAGCTTCTACCATATATTCTTGACGTGCTAGAACGTTGGGTTTGAATGTCTCTTCCAATAACTGAATTTTTTTGTCAGGCGGTTGGTCATTCTAGGGTAAAACAAACGTGATATAAGATATGGTTGTGGTAACTACCTAGTCATGTGATCCATTGTGACTTGGTGGTTAATTCTTCATCAGGCTCCAAACGTTCATTGTGGTGATCAAGATCCTTTGTTCTTTGGTAGTGATGGAAAAAATTCAGACTCTAACACTTCGGTGGGAGGGCTGGCGTGACTATCAATGTATATAAACGTAGTTCTTTTGCTAGCGTACTAAAGTTATCATGAGTTCGAGGCTATTTCTCATTTTTACTACCGGTATGAATCTGTTGCTTCTTGGTTTATCAGATGGCCGGGTCAACTATGAACTAGTCTTAAGGAAGTTTGAATTTGCCATATGGTGGTGTCGCGAATCCTTTGGTTTGAAGCTGTCGTTTCTAACTTTATATTACTGATGGTATAGTCTTATTTGTGGGGACCATTGAAAAGATATAGTTAGTTGTTACTGACGATCGTTGTTACTCATAGATTTATGGGGTAAAGTTTTGAAGGTCGATAATCAAAAGCATACACGGGGTTAGAACATCTTAGGGCAGAACTCAAGTGCTTCAATGATAGGTTAGATGAGATTAAACGGTCACGGTTAAGGCAATTACTGTTGACACAAATTGAGTGGTCATTGGGGGTTCAATTGTAGGTGAAACAAGAGGAGGACAGTGAACAATACTTTAAACAAGTGTCCCCAAAACTAATTCAGTATAATCAAATTATGATAAAAGAGATGTTAAGCAAAAGGGGTAGCCAAACTAGATATTTTCCCTAAAGTTATGTCGGCCTAACGTACTTGAATTCAAGCATCTAAGTCTACTTTCCCGGTAAAGATTTCAAGAGTGTATGAAAAATTTACAAAACCACAGCAACAGATTATGGTTTCAAGATCGAGAGAAGTGAACGATGGTAAAAAATTTTATCAACGTCGAATGTTTGGAATGGGTACTTAAGAAAGAATTGATATCGAGTTCTACAAGAGAAGAGTTAGTTCAAGGATGATGACTTGAATCGGAGGAGAATCAAATGTGAATACCGGTCATTATCGAGGCATGAAAACATGAGGACAAAGGTACTTTCTAGGATTAAATTTCTAATAGGGTTATCGGCAAGACTTGGGTGCATAATGGTTACCGACGAACGATACTTGATGGTACCATTGAGGATTGATGACATAAGAAGGAAGGACATACAGAAGAACTTTAAAAAGTTGACACCAGGGCTTGGAGTAAATGAGAAAAGGACTTATAAGGATGAAGTCGCGGGGGTTCTAACAGTGTCTCTCGAGGTGATATCTAAAACTTCTCCTAGTGCGTACTCTTATCTACCCCCCTTAAAAGAAGATAACTCATTGCATGAATCTCCGACCTTCGATCTTGATGGTCATACCAGCCCTTCGCATGTAGATTCCTCGCTGCTTCCGATCCCGATGACGTCCCAACACGACTTACTATAAGACTCAGGCGTCGAAGATTTTAGTTCTTATAATGTATATATGATAATTATTAGTAATACAGCGCATCCTACAGAGTTCCAACATGACAGAATGCATGGTTTCTCTTAACCCAAGGCCTGAAGGTTCACTAAACCTAAGCTATGATACCAACTATGACGCCCCGTCCTTCGGGCATGTCGGGACATACATAAATATAAATAAAGGGATATTCTAGCCATTCATTCATATTTACATACGTTAGTTATTACATCATAAAGGAGTTCTGAACTGTTTAAAGTACTTAAATATTATAATTTCACCAAGAAATTTCAAAAATTACACTAAGCACGAGAGAACTGGATATAAGCATAAAACCAGAGGTCTCAACTCCTCAGAATGCATCAGCGAGATCCACGTGCTCTTGGGACTCACCCTGTTCTTCAAACTCTTTTTCTCCCTCTGGGACGACTTCCTCCAAGAACTCCTCCCAACCTGTGGCACGAATGCCATGAGCCAAGGCCCAGAAGCAAAGCACTATAACCTTCTAACTAATCTCACGGTACAAAATTCACCGCAACATATACCATAAAACACCCAGTACAATTTATAGACAAGGAGACAGACAAATTTACGACATAATAGCAGCTAAGTCAATAAATATGCGTGTATGAAATGCAGATGCCCAACCCAAAATGCACCCAGATAATAACAGGAATTCCACGCCAGGAAACACCAGAGTACCAAAATGAGGGGTTTAGGTCTGCCATAATTGGGCTATCTCCAAATTACCACCGCAATGGGATTAGGTCAGCCAAATTAGGGCCTCCGAATTACCCAATGGGATTAAGTCAACCGAATTAGGTTATCTCTGAATTACACGATGGGATTACGCCAACTGATTTAGGTTATCTCTGAATTACCCAATGCAAACTACCAGGATTAGGGATTTAGGACAGCCATAATTGGGCTATCTCTGAATTACCACCGCAGTGGGATTAGGTCAGCCGAATTAAGCTCTCTCTGACTTACCCAATGCCCAAGTTATCGAAACTAGAATGCTAGCGACGAACCCATGGTGCCTAACAGTATCCACGATAAACCATTTCAAACACTGGGAACGCACTTAGGGTGTAAAAACCAATTTTGTAACACCGGGGACGAACCCAGGGTGTACAAGGAAAATACATCCCAAAATATTTTCGAAAAATGGCAACCAGGGATGCCCTAGATATAGAATCAAGAAGAACAATCTCAACACAGCCCATCCCAGCAACGGTTTGCACAGATGGACTCCAGCATGCCAAGATACAAATGACAATGCTCATAATATGTACCATTGATCTCAGTGCAACAATTTATAGCATGGTATTAACTAGCATGGCAATATTCATGGTACAATACACATAGCATAAAGTACAAATATGTGAAGCACAAACTACAATTTTCAAGATATGATTCAACATAATAGCATGGGTTCTAAAGCATCATACATTCTCTTGAAACACTAATCTTCTAATTTAAATAAGTCATCATGCAAGAACTCGGGTCTCATAACAAAGGGTGCTCAAACCACACTTACCAATTTTTAAGGTTAAAACCAAGTATTAAATTAAAAGGGGCGACAAAGTTTTCGGGTATCTAGACATGGAATCAAGCTATGATTTTTATACACCATTTAGATGAAATTATTTTTTACAACTCTCATGTTAAACACCAAGACCAAATCCTAAGGCAAATGGTTGAACATTTCACCCTAAGCAAAAATGGTTCAGCACTTACCTCAGATTTTATCCAAAATTATGCTTTAGTTGCTCTCAATTTTGGGGTATCAAAAGATATCCAAATGAGCTCATTTTTTAGTATGTTCTACTTTAACAATTTTCCTGCAAGTTTCATGTTTAGAGCTAAGGATAAATGTTTGAAACATGTTAGACTTTTTGGCCATTTTAAAAAGTAGGTTCTTTCAGCCACCAAAACTCAGCAGAACTGGTTTTTGACAGAGGATTTAAAATGATTTTGGGGTATCATACCAAGGATTTAAGGTCTGATTTTTGGGTCGACAATACTTTAATATGTTAGGTACAATGTTTATGTAGACCACTTTTGGAATAGGTCGGTAAAAATAGGTGTTTTGGGCTATATAAAAATATGTGATAGAATGTTCCTCAGAGGCTGAAATTCATTAGAGATTTCAAAAGGGGTTTCGACCGATCAAACCTTAATATTTTATTCTCATGTTTGGTGGGCCGATGGATATGCATGTTATCTACAACTTTTATGTTTTGACCAAAGTTCAAATCACAACCTAAACTAGCGTTTCCAAGTCGGTGGTGTTGACTCGTCAGAAAATGATACACTTTGGTAAAATTACAATGTCTTGAGTTCTGGTTATGAAAATGAGTTGAAACCAACTTTTGTTGATAGATAACACACAAATCTAACTTTGGACACAAAAATCATGCTTAGATAAAATTTTTACATTGAGTTATGGTGTTTCAAATCTCAGAGCAGAAACATCAAAGTTCTAGAAAATCAAGCCACTTAGGGTTTAGGTCCTCTACTTATGCTATGTCAAGTTTTGGTTCTATTTCCTTGCATGCTTGTGTTTCAAACTTAAATATTAAGACTCCAGCACACTTAGATATCATCAAACTCAAAGATAATAACGTAAAACAATATCTCATAACATTCACAAACGTAACAGCCCCTAAATTCAAACTACGACGCCTTTTCGGTTTGATTTCGGTTCTTAATTTTTAAGGTGCTTAGATGGATGTGTTGGGAGATATTTTGAGGGATATTAGATACAAAGTTGAGAGGTTTTACTTACATGTTTGAGAGATAAAAGGATGGCGGTGGATTGATTTGGACTTAGCTTTCAAAAACTTCCTCGGTTTCTTCCTTTTCCTCCCTTTCTTCTTCCTCAAACTCATGGAATACTTCAAGAACAATTAAAGGTCTGGTCCCTCACTCTCTTGCACGAAATTTTGAAGGGGAGAAGAGGTGTTTGGGATTAGTTTAAATAGGAAAAGGTTAGGGGACAAGGGGAGACAAAAAGTACTCCAAGGGTCCATTTTTTCTTCATTTCATTAAATGTGATTTGAATTTGATTTGAGTTGATTTGATTCTTGGAGGCTAGAATTCAAATTTGGAGAAGCTAGAAGTAGCTAGGGTTCAATTTGGGGGGATAAAATCTGATCCCCCATCAATCAAGGGATTTTTCTTGGTTTGCGTGCCATATTGTGCAAGAAAATGTATTAAAAGTTAATTTGATGTATTCTTTTGGTGTATTTTCCTACTGAAATCTATTATATTAAATTTCTTATGATAAATATATTATTTTTATGTATTATCATAGTTGTCATAGTAATTAATTAAATAAATGTAGTCATTTAAGTCAAATTAAGCTATTTTGACAACATATGACTTTTTGACTTATTTTGTTGTGTATGAATTTCAATAATAATTTGTTTGCTTTGTTGAGCAATAACACTATATTATTAGGTATATTACTTGTTCAACAAGTATGGGATTACCATAATGCTTCATTTAAAATATTTCTCATCATTTAAAGCAAAAAAGAAATTAAAAAGTCACTTTTGGCACATTTCCCAAGGTGGTCAGCCACTAAGGGGCATTTTTTACATTTTTGATGTTATTTTGTCTTTTATTACATAATTGTACTTAAATTCTTGATTTAGGGTATCCATATGTCAAAATTTAAATTTTTAAGGCTTTTATGCTGTACTAAGGGCAAAACGGTCATTTTACCTTATTTATGAGGATTTTGATTTTTAATTCGTTATTTCATGATATTTACTTCATTTAGAATGTTAGGAGATTCTCCGGGTGTTAGGGTTTTATTGCCTGTGTTTTGGACATTTTTAGGATTTTCGGGCCGTTCCTAGAGTTTTCGATTCGAGTTGGAGTTCTGAACTCCTTCCGTGTTCTATGGTCTCGTGGTCTATCCACCACTAACACTTAGGGTTTGGGTTGAGTCTTTTCACGGGTCGTTATTAACCAGGTTATTACTGATAGGGGCTGTACCGAGTCGTTACAATTCAAGAGTCTAAAAGTCAAGATGAACATATAGACCTATCAAAAGAATGGAAGATAGTGAAGGATCACCCCAAGAATCAAATCATAGGTGAACCTTCATGAGGTGTAAGTACTCGATCATCTTTTAAAAATATTTGTGATCATCTTGCTTTTCTTTCACAAGAAGAACCTAAAAATATAAACGATGCAGTAGAAGATGAATATTGGATAATAGCTATGCAAGAAGAACTAAACCAATTTAAAAGAAATGAAGTTTGAAATTTAGTTCCTAAGCATAAAGATCATACAATAATTGGAACAAAATGGGTATATAGAAATAAAAAGGATGAAAATGGTATTGTAGTCCGTAACAAGGCTAGGCTAGTTGCATAAGGATATAATCAAGAAGAATGAATTGACTTTGAAGAAACCTAGATACCTGTAGCTAGGATGGAAGCCATTCGCATTTATTAGCATATGCATCCTATAAAAACTTTAAACTTTTTCAAATGGATGTAAAAAGTGCTTTCTTAAATAGGTTCATAAATGAGGAAGTGTATGTTGAACAATCACATGGTTTTGAAGATTATCACTATCCAAATCATGTATTTAAACAAACAAAAGCATTGTATGATTTAAAACAAGCTCCTCGAGCTTAGTACAAAAGACTAAGTAATTTCTTGTTAGAAAATTGATTTACATGAGGAAAAATTGACACAAGTTTATTTATCAAAACGAATAATGAGGACATGCTTATTGTACAAATATAAGTAGATGATATCATATTTGGTGCTACTAATGAGAACTTGTGTAAGGAATTTTCTGTATGCATACAAAATGAGTTTGAGATGAGCAACTAGGCTTGCCATAATATTTGGTGTATGTATGTGTGCACGTTATCAAGCATGTCCTAAAGAATCACACCTAATTGCTGTAAAAAGAATATTAAGATATTTAGTTGGCACAATAGATATAGGCTTATGGTATCTCAAATTTACTTCTTTTGAAATGATTAGTTATTCTAAAGCGGACTTTGCTGTTGCACAATTGACCGCAAAATCACTAGTGGCACATGTCATTTCTTAGGAAAATCACTTGTTTCTTGGTTTTCAAAGAAACAAAACTCTGTTGCTTTATCTACCGCTGAAGCCGAATATGTGGTAGCAGGTAGTTGTTGTGCACAAATTTTATACATGAAACAACAACTCAATGATTTTAAATTAAAATATGATGTTGTGCAAATTAAATGTGATAATACAAGTGCAATAAATATTTCTAAAAATCCAATTTTGAATTCATTGTCATGCCCAAAACTCCGGGTCACGTGAAACACCAGCAAACAACCAAACATAACACCCAACCCGAAAATACACTCTCAAATTAAACCATACATGCGTTGCATGTAATTTCCAAATGGCATACGTTACGTGGTTCCAACACCGGAAAAACATGTTACAACATACATGTAACAGAAAAAACAAAAAGGAAGACTACTGCTCTTCCACCTCTCCGGCACCTCCAAATCAATCTATGTGACCGGTACCTAAAGAAAATCAAATCCCACACTGTGAGCCAAAACTCAGCAGAAACTAGATAAGCATGCAGTATAAGCAAACATGCTAGGAAAACGAGGTGCAGTTTTAGACTATCTTTTAAGCCTTAAAAACGAGTTTTCACATGCAAACGGGAAAGCGAGGATACAAACTATCTTTTGACTCACTCACAGGAGTCTTAAAAACAATTGAAAATGGTTTTTAGATCGCGATTCACACGACTCTTAAAAATAATTTAAAAATTGGTCTATCCGTCCCACAATGCAGTTCATGTAATCCATGTATCTTCTCGGACTTCCACCAAAAGACCACAACCCTCATCTATGCAATGCAAAAAACCCGTGCAAGCCACACATCTTCACGGACTTTCACCGTAGGACCATTACTAACCCTAACTAAGGCCTTGTTGACCAGGGTTAACGAATATCTTCACGGACTTTCACCGTAGGACCATTATACGTCCCTATGTGCATATCTTTATGGACATTCATCGAGGGACCAAAATTTGCCCCACATATGCAAATAGATACAAATCTACGTATCAACAGGCATTCCTACACATGCCTAAACCACGGGATAAAATCGTATACCATGGGATAAGATCGCATCAAAACATGCATACTAAACTAGGGTTTAAATGCATAAAATCACGTACTATCACTACGTTACACAAACCACGTCACATGCTACACACGCCATTCACACAACACTTCTAACTCATGTAACATGCATGACATGGATCCATTCCTCATATTCCACATAACCATGCCTATAAAACTTCTAAGTTTAAAGCATGCTACCACGGTACACGTAACGATACCAAAGCCATGTAATCCACTTATTTAATCCGTACATAAATAAACAGTTATAAATGTACATAATCATGTATAGCAATACATCATGACGCCACCCGTCAAAACAAACTAACATCCACTCATAGGGATAACCAATAACTCACAGAACCCAGCCTAACCCGAAGGCCAACGCTAAACCCCACAAACCGCGAGGTCACAAAACACCACCTTTTTCCCAAAGGTGCCGCAGGCCTAAACACACCCCACATTCAATGAAAAACAAACACTGCACCGAACCATGCACCACACCCCTATCAAACCATTCACGTCAACCTCACGACGGCATCTAGACCAATACCCGAAGCCACGACACGACTCCCAAAGCCACCACACAACCAACTGAACCCCAAAAAGAATCCAACAGTATTTCAATTGATTAACCCCGTAACTAATCAATTGAATACCATTCAAACCAAATCGGAAACCAAGAACCAACCACCAAACCGCCAACACAAAACTACCCAGGTCCAGTCGACTAGACTCCAACCCCTTTTCGACTGAACAACACACTGAAAAGGCCTAAAAATGCCCAAACACACTGTCCAGTCGACTGATCCTCATGGTCCAGTCGACTGAACCCAAGAACCAAGATCCAGTCGACTAACCCCTACGGTCCAGTCGACTGAACTCAAGCAAAAACTGGTTCCGAGCTACGGGTTTCAACCTCCAAACACAGAATCAACCCCTCCAAACACCCATCCGACACCCTCAAACATCCACACGTCCAGGCCTAACACCAAAACCATGAAAAAAACACCCGACACCTGATTTTATCCATCGAAATTGCCCAAAAAATGGGTTTTAAACCCAAAACCCAACTTGAACATAATATCATATCTAGAGCAATCTAACCGGAAAAAATGCACACGATTACACGTAGCACCCTTATAAGACATGGGAGTAAGACATGGGAGTCTAGGATCCTACCTCGATGAGTTAAAAACTCAATACCTCGAACCACATGCAAAACCGAGTCTCATTGAAATGGAATTCTGTCCAGAAGAACGCGTAGCCTACCATGCCAATAGCAAGGATCTACTATTGGATCATTGAAAATCGAGCCCTGAGCCCCTGAGAACTTAGAGAAAAGGCAGAGAGGAAAAAAACTTACTGGAGAAGTCTTGAGAATATCTTTTAAAAATATTTAACTCTAGATATTTATAAGCCTCAAAAATATATTTTTTAAAATTTTTCAAAATTCACACCGCAACGTCGCTTAGCCTCGGGAACCGGCCCCGCATGCATATCTAACCCCGATCATGCATCAAACGCATAAAAACATGCAAAACCATAAATGGGAAACACGCGTTGAAAACGCTAAAAAAAAACGGGTCAGGGTCTCACAACTCTACCCCCCTTAAAGGAATTTTGTCCCCAAAATTCGACTCAAGGTCAAAAGAAACAATCCCGTCGATTTCAATCGGCATAGGTACACGAGATGGTCAGCCAAACCATTCCTAGGATATAGTCAAACAAGGTCAGGAATCCTAAACAATGGCTAACTATCTCAAAGTCACGGGATCTACAACTCACCCCAACCTCACATCATCACCAGCCACTGTCTCAACACAGCACACCACCCATGAAATCTATCACCAACTCCCAAACAGATGCAACAAAGAAACTAGCCCAAGATCAGCATACTCAGAAAGTATCTCTGCTCACTGAAGGCATATCTGCATCCTCCTGCACGACCGGTGCCCTAGCAGAACCAGGAGCTATAAGGGCATATGCTTGGGGCAATGTCGCTCTGCCCTGTCCACCATAACTCAGCGATGTCGGTTGCCGTACCGACTGAACTGATGTACTCTGTGACACCCCATTTTCTCAGGCATGTCAGGATATATGTAACTACAAATAATGGACATATTCTAACCGAACATTCATAGATACATAAGATAGTTACTACATCATTAACAGTTCAGATTTTTTTTGAATACTTAATAATTACAATCATCTAGAAAACTTAACAAAAGTTACATTATGTCCGCAAAAAACTAAACAAAAAGATCAAAAGAAAATATCCTACGTCTTTAAGCGACACTGTTAGGGTCTGCTAGCTCCTGCCACTCTCCCTCTTCCAAAAATCTTCTCCTTCAACGAACCCGCATTCTTCAAATAATTCTTCATCTTTACCTGTGGCACGAATGCCATGAGCCGGAGCCCATAAGCAAATTCCCTAAACTGTCGAACAAACTCACAACAAAATATCCTACAATACATATTATATAATACCCAATAAAATTTAAGGCCAAATAGACAGAAAATTTAACATTTTTAACAGGAAAAGCATATGTAAGAACAGTTGTGCGGGTGCGTGTTGCAGATGAATGCAATGTAGTTGCCCAACCCAACATACATCCAAAATAATATTGTGAATTTCACGCCGGGAATTACAAAGTAGACTTGATGGCATTGCTCGCTTAACATATCCTAGCCTCGTTGCGAAAGGTAAACGCTCGCCTTGGCTACATGCCTCAACCGTTTTACTCAATGGCAACTGTGTGGGGGTGGGCCTCCCAGTTTAGCAGCCTCCCAGTTTAGCAGTCTCCCTTATATGGGCAAACGGTCCCACATTAAGTACTACGATACTCGTTAAGCGTCAACCCAAAGTCTAATTAATAACAGGGATTTCAAAAGACACTTCATGCTATTTAGAGTACCAAGATGAGGGATTTAGGACCGCCATAATTAAGCTCTTCTCTGAAGTTAGCACTGCAGTGGGATTAGGTCCGCCGAACAAGGCTCTTCTCCAAATTACCCTTCAAAACATCGTGGCAATGGGCTATAGGTCTGCCATAATTAGGCTCTTCTCTGAAGTTACCACCGCAGTGGGATTAGGTCTGTCAAATTAAGCTCTTCTCCAAAATTACCTAATTTTCCCGTGTTAGCACCACTTCTATAATTTAACCAAAACTCAAGGAGCAACGGGAACCTAGGGGACATATACCCAACAAGTATGACTGGGGTTTAAAATAATCAAAATGAGTGTACAGGATGCAACCCACAATGATAGGTACAAAAGAGACTCTGATAACCCAAGATGCAAGTGTAGGAATGCTCATGATGTGCAATATGCTTCTCATGTGCAAATAATTATAGCTTGGCATATAAATATGATATGACACATGGTACAACTTGCTAAAGCATCAAGTATAAGCAGATGAAGCATAACCGCAATTTAAGCGGCATAGAATCGAATCATCGGCATGAGTTTATTTCATCAAAAGCATCATTTTCGTATACTAGTTACTTACAAAATTCATATAAGGTTTACACACTCAACTCTCATAAGTAACACCATTCAAACACTTAGCAAATTTTAGGTATAGGTTTTAATTGCTAATTTTAAAGTTGCGACAGCGTTTTGAGGTACTTATACATTGATTTAATTTCTAAAATTGTAGCACTAATTAGATAAAACTATTTCCTATAACTTTCATATTTATCACCAAGGTCAGTTCTTAAAGTAAAAATGTCATTTATTTTATTTAATTGAAAATGGTTCAGCAATTTATAGAGAAGTACATAGGAATTGAGCTTCTGTTGGCCACGGTTTTGGGGTATCAATTCAAGGGATATGGCTTTGATTTTTGGTCGAATTCTAGTTCAAGGTGTCCCCTACAAGTTTCATGTTTTAAGTTAGGGCACGTTATTTGGAAAAAGTTTGAGATTTTGGCCAATTAGTAAAATGGGTTCAGTTAGCCTAAAAAGGGTCTGCAGAGTGTGTTTTTGACAGAGAATGTTTAACTCCGTTGTGGTATCATCCAAGGGAATTTTAGGCTGATTTTTGCTCAATAACTATTTTAATATGTTAGCTACAAAATTCATGTTTACCACTTTCGTATTTGGCTTCAAAAAAATTAGGTTTTAAGTCTCACAAAAAGGTGTGATAGAGAGGTCTATCAGTCACTTAACCTTAATAGAGACTTTGGGAAGTGTTTTGACCTATCAAGATTTCATATTTTTGGTTTATTTTTGGTGGAAAGAAGGATAAATATGTTCTCTACAAGTTTCATGTTTTGACCGAAGCTCGGTACTCCATCTAACTTAGGATTTTTAGGTCTGCAACTTAGAGTGGTCAAGATCTGATACTCTTTGGAAAAAATGAGATATCTAGAGTTTTTCCAAACGAAATCACTTCAAACCAATTTTTAAGAAACGATAACTACAAAATATAGATCTGGACACAAAATTCACTTTAAGACCATTTTTCTAAATTTAGTTATGATTATTTAAAGTAGGTGGCAGAAAGTGAGTAAGTCTAGAAAATCAGTCTACTTAGGGTTTTGGCTGCTTAGCTTATGTTGTGTACCTTTTTGAAATGTTTTCCTTGCATGCATGTTGTAAACTCGCATGAACCAAGAGTCCAGAACATGTTTAGGTAATAAAACTCGAAGATACACACATGCAAGTACATACAAAGCTTACTCATACATAAATAGTCCCTAAATCACTCATACGACCCTTTTTGACTCATTCTTTGTTTTATTTTGTTATGGTTTGTTATAGAGATGGATTGAGAGGTATCCTGGGGGAGAATATCAGAAGGTTTAAGGGAGTTGCTTACCTTTTTTGATGCTACAATGATTGAAGAAAGAGTTGACTTAGCTTCAATGCTTCTCCTTACTTCTTCTCTTCTTCTTCTTTGTAAACACTTAGAGAATTTTTTAGACGTCTCTCTCTCTCTCTCTCACCTCTCAGCAGAAACATGTAGAGAATGGGTGGGACTAAGGTCTTGTTTTTATAGGAAAAATTGTAATTGAGTGTAATTATTGTTTTAATTTAAATTTTGAATTTTCTTGGATCTTTATTGGATGCATGGGAGGTGAGAGTTGTTTGAGATGTGAAAAATCAGATTTGGGGTAGGTAAATTTCGGCCATGCAGTGTTTGGGAGACTAAAAGACTGTTTTGGTAATTAAATAGGATTTTAAATTGTATTTTAGTGCATTTTTGTGAATATAAATGCATAGAATATTAATTTTATGTACCTAAACTTACTAAAACCTATTATATTAATGTATTTATAATTTATTTAGTCTTTCTATGATTTATCATAATTTTCATAGCAATTAATTAAATAAGTATAGGCTTTTAAGCTAAATTAAGCTAATTTGACTAGAATTGACTTTTTGACTTATTTATTGTGTAGAGACTTTAAATAAATTTTTTTCCTTTTGTTGAGCTATATTATCATATTATTATATATATTACTTGTATAAAAAGTATTGGGTCAAAATAATACTTAACATATACATCTTTTTCTCATTTTTAAGCTTAAAAAGGCAAAAAGTGACTTTTTAGGGCACATACTCCTAGGTGGCCGGCCATGCAAGGGTATTTTGGTCACTTTTGTAGTTATTATATATTTTATTAATTAATTATATATAAATATCTGATTTTGGGTGTCCACGTGTCAAATTTTAGATTTTTGAGATATTTTGCTGTACTGGGGGTAAAATAGTCATTTTACCTTAGTTTTGGGAATTTATGATTTTTAATTTAATATTTTATGTTATTTACTTAATTTAAGTTGTTCCGAGACTTTTCTAAGTGTTAGGACTTTACTTCTGAGTATTTGGTCTTTATAGGGTTTACGAGCCAAATTAGGGTTTCGGGTTGAGCTAGGGTTTTCCTTATTTATGTAGCGACCTAGGTTCTCATTATCTATCCATCGCTAATACTAGGGTTTGAGCCAAGTTTTTATAATCTAGGTAGTTACTACTAGGACTTGGACGGGGGTGTTAAATACTCCCACTTGCCATTCGGGAAGTCTGAACCGCAGGATACTATTGTCGCTCCTGCACATACGAACTCTCTGGTGTGCCCACTGTACTCAGCGCACTCTCTCTCTGGAGATAGTTCCTCTGAATATGTCCCATCTGACCACATCCAAAACAAGTAGGCAGCCCTCTTCCCTATGACTGATCCAGTATGCAACTTTGAGACTGCCTCAACTATGAATCCGGGTACAGCCCATGAGACCCGAACCCGTCTCTTTTTGAAACTTATGTATATATGATGTTTTTTGCGTATATATTTCTAAGATGTGCGATTTAGTCGTTTTGGTGCATGTTTATGTTTATCTGAGCATGAAGGGTAGGTTCCCGGGGTTGTAGGGAGTTGCTATGCGAATTTCAAAATTTTCAAAAAAAAGGATATTTTTGAGATATTTTGACAATAAATATCTTATGTGAGATATTTTCATCAAAATATCTCCTCCTTCTCTCTCTCTCTAGCTTTAATCTCACAAAATACTCTGCCTTTTCTCTAACTTCTCGGGGGCCCGGGGCTTGGTTTTTGATAAATCAACTGCTGATCCTTAGTATCGGCGTCGTGGTATACACATCCATTCAGTCAGAATTTCATTCTGGAGAAGCTCAATTTTGCACGTAGATCGAGACATTGAGTTTTGAACTCACCGAGGTAGGATTCTAGACTGTACAACTGTTGGACGGTACTACATGTAATCCTATGTGTTTCTACCGTTTAAAAATGCATGAAAAATGATTTATGTTTCAAATTCGATTTTGGGTTAAAATCATTTTTCGGCGTTCGGTTGGATGAAATCGAAAGAGGGATGTTCCTTTCGTGATTTTATGATAGCCTTGAGCTCGGGTATGCTTCTAGGTATCAAAACAGGTGTTTTTGAGGCTTGACTTGAGTTTTGGAAACCAAAACCGTAGCTTAAAACATGATCTGGGCTGGTTCAGTCGACTGAACCCATGAGTTTCGTCGACTGGATCATCATGAGGGAGGTTCAGTCGACAGGACCTGGGAGGTTAGTCGACTGAAATGGCTTCTATTTTGGGTTCTCATTTCCAGTGCGTTTGTCAGTCGACTGGAGGGTGAATCCAGTCGACTGAACCTGGGTTATTTTGGAAAAAGTTGCATTTTGGTTCAAGCTTTCCTCGTGGGATGATTATCCGAGGTTTTAGTGAGATTCTATGGTTTTAGAAAAGGGATGTCTGAAAATGATATTTTGGAAAAACTTTTCAAACGTGTTTGTGAAGGTCTGGAGCTAGCCTTTGGGGCTGAGACTCACATTCTAAAACGTTTTGGGTGAAAATATGTTTTTACATCTGTTGTTTGATCTCCGTGGTTCGTGGATGGGATCCCTTTTATATACATGTGTTACATATTTGTTAGCGTGTTGGATTTTATAATGTTATCCATAGATGTACTGTGACAATGGGTGTGTGGTTTAGAGTTGGGCTCCCATGGCCCCTTGGTGAAAGTCCAAAAACGTGCGCAGAGTGGGTTCACTACGGTCCCTCAGGTTAATCCCCGTAAACGTGGTATTGGTTAACTTCGTCCATCGGTCGTGAAAATCCATAAAGAAGCGAGTCGTGGTTTGATTAACTTCGTCCATCGGTCATAGAAATTCATAAAGAAGTAGGTTATCCCTTGAGTGGGTATGTTGTTGTGACATCGTATAGAACTTGTCATTACCTAACAGGCCTTTAGTGGTTTAGAACTAGGGTAATAGGCAGGAGTCTATAGTTGTGTCCTTTGTCTTGAGTTGACAGAGTCAGTACATAGGATCTCATTCTATCTTGTCTCTTTGGTTGTGTATCCGAGTGGAGAATACTGTTTCATTACTGCTTTCCCTTAACTATGGCATGATATCTGTTAGAATGATATGCGGAGTTTTAAGGGTGGAAAATTGATGGTTTTTGAGAGGAAAACCTATTTTGAGCTTTTGTGGTCGAGTTCACTCCCACCATATGATTGCATGACCTGTATTACTATTTACAGTCTATTTTTTTATTGGGCTTCGGCTCACAGTGTGGAATTTTTGCTGTAAAACCTTTTCAGGTGAGCATGAGGAGTTGACCTAGTTGTGGAGGTGATGGAAGACTTGCTGTAGTTTTCCCTTTTTGAGACATGTACTTACATATGTGATGCATGTTGAGGCTGGTTTTGTACGCCTTTAGGCGATATGTTTATTCATGTATGAGATGCATGTTTTCAGTTTATGAGTGTTAAACTGTGGTGATCTTTTTATCCAAATGTTGTACATTTTAATATTCAGCTGGGAAACCTATTTTCTTAAATGGGTGTTTTGGTGGGCTTTCTTGTGATCTGGATGTTTGGGGCGTGACAACTCGGTATCAAAGCTCTGGGTTCGAATACCTATGAGCCATGGGAAAGTGGGTACATCACATTGTGAGGATGTATATGTGCTTGATTGCATGTGTTTCAGCATTTTCCTAACATAGCATGACAGCTTTTGGCGTATACGTGGGTATGGAGGTTGGACCTTAAGATTGATTAGTCTTTCCTTCGGGCATTTGGATTAACATGCTTGGGAGCCATGTTAGAGACACGTTTCGCGGACGTAATTTCTAGCAACGCATCTAAGTAAGTTATCCAGATGGACGAGTCTTTCTTGTTGGTTCTCGTCGGTATATGAGATGTGAGGACATAATTTACGTGGCTATGTGTTAGCATGCTTATCTGTCTTTTACGTTAGCAATAACATGTTGCATGGATTCTTATCCTATTATATTGCTTTCGTATAGAGTTATGTCCACGTGGGGAGGACGAGGCCGAGGTTGAGGCCGTAGCCGTGGTTTCGGCCGAAGGGATGTTGCAGTCCGAGATGTTGGGGATGCTAATGCACCGCAAGGACCTGTTGCTGAGGGAGATCTATTGCGTGAGATGGTCGGCTTCATCTGGCAACTAGCTGAGGCCACTAGGGGTAGGGAGAGCGTACCTGAGCCGAGGGCGACGGTTGCGATGCGTGAGTTTTGCCATCTGAACCCTCCTACCTTTTCTGGGGATCCCAATCCCACCGTTGCCACGGAGTTGCTGGAGCTGGTTACCAGGATCCTTGATTCGCTTCAGATTGAGGAAGATGATCTGAGGGTTATATGTGCCACCTTCCAGCTGAGAGGAAGTGCTCACATGTGGTGGAAGTTCCCTAAGACCACAGTAGCAGGCACCTGTGATACATTCACGAAGGTATTTCTGGAGAAATACTTTCCAGTGACGCTGAGGGATTGCTACAGAGAGGACTTCCTGTTTCTAACTCAGGGGAGTATGTCGGTTATTGAGTATGTGACTGAGTTTACCAGCTTATCCCGATTTGTACAGGAGATCATACCTACTAATGAGTTCAAGGCGGACCGATTCGAGAGGGGTTTAAGGCCCGCTATCAGGGACAGAGTGGCTGCATTTCAGATGCAGGTCTACACTAACTTGGTACAGATGGCCATGAAGGTGGAGGACACCTTTTCTGAGACGCGCAAGGACAGAGACAATAGGAGTCAGCAGAATAAGGGACGTGCACAATCCCGGGGATGCAAGGACAAGCGTCAACGGACATCTGGTCTGAGTTCTCATCCGGTGGGGTCGTATCCTCCAAGGTCTTCTTCTTCTTCACCTCCCGTAGCTTCAACGAGATGGTCGGATCAGAGGGCGCTTTGTCATAGATGCCAGCGACCAGGATATCGTGCAGCAGAGTGTAGGAGTGCAGCGCCTGTTCAGGCACTGTTGTTGTCGCAAGCGCCAGAGAGAGGACCACCGATATGTTTTGAGTGTGGGCAGACTAGGCACATCCGAAGGAACTGTCCTCATGGAGGGAGCATTTAGAGTACAGCAGGAGCACTAACTGTTCCATCTAGCCAAGGACGACAAACGTACCAGCAGCCCTAGAGCTTAGACGTCCAGATTCGCAGAGGGGGTGCATAAGTGCAGTCAGGTAGACAGTCGACCGTTCAGAGCTGTAGCGGACCAGCCAGAGCATATGTTCTTGCAGATCCTAGTTCATTCAGAGCACCGCTCGTACTCGATGTTGTTGCTACCATCTCCGTGATCAAAGGTACTATTCTAGTCTTCAAATCATGGGCCAGTGTTCTTATCGACACTGGAGCATCACATTCATTTATATCATCTGCTTTTGCATCTGCTTTGGGGTTGGAAATGGACTGGTTAGGTAGTATTATGTGCGTGGAGACCCTAGTGAGTGGGGATGTGACGTTGAGTCTTGTTTGTAGATCCTGTATGTTGGAGGTTGTCGGTCGTTGTTTAGAGTTTGACCTTATCATTATAGACATGACTGCGGTTGATGTCATCTTAGGGATGGATTGGTTGACCACCTATCGTGCCTTTATCGATTGCGATCGATGGAGGGTGACGATTTGTACACTGACGGGAGATTACTTTTGTTTTTTGGGAGATCGGGATGAGTGTTTGAGGTCTATGCCAGGTGTTATGCGGAACCAGGATAACCTGGGTTCTCTTTTTGCAACCCTTATGTTGGATGAGGTTGTTGGAGTTCGAGGAGAGTTACCTCCGATGGTGTACGACTATCCTGATGTCATTCCCGATGATTTGTATGAGTTGCCACCGAGCTGCGAGGTAGAGTTCTCTATTGATCTAGTCCCCGGAGCTGCTCCCGTATCTATACAGTCTTATCGCTTTGCACCCGCTAAGTTGCGTGAACTCAAGGTGCAATTGCAGGAGTTGCTAGACAGAGGGTTTATACGTTCGAGTACCTCGCCGTGGGGAGCTCCTGCTCTTTTTACGAAGAAGAATGATGGATCTTTGCGTTTGTGTATCGACTACAGGAAGCTAAATCAAGTGACAGTAAAGAACAAGTATCTGATGCCGAGGATAGATGACTTGTTTGATTAGCTGAGGGATTCGAGCTACTTCTTGAAGATTAACTTGAGGTCAGGATATCACCAGTTGAGGATTAGGGATGAGGACATAGCGAAGACCACTTTCAGGACTCGCTATGGTCACTATGAGTTTCTGGTGCCGTTCGGTCTGACGAACGCACCAGCTACATTCATAGGTTTGATGAACCAGATTTTCTGTCCTTACTTGGACAGTTTTGTGGTAGTATTTGTGGATGATATTCTGATATATTCACCCACCAGGGAGGCACATGAGGATCACCTACGGATCGTACTACAGACTTTGAGAGAGCATTGCCTGTATGCGAAGTTTGAGAAGTGTCAGTTCTGAATGTCTGAGGTGAGATTTTTGGGACACGTGGTGTCGATAGATGGGGTAGCTGTGGATTCGTCAAAGACTGATGCTGTGATAGGTTGGGAACGACCGAAGTGTCTTTGAGATACGTAGTTTTTTGGGTCTTGCCGGCTACTATCGACGGTTCGTGAAGGATTTTGCTAGACTCGATGCACCGATGACACGCCTGACGCGGAAGGGAGTTGTGTTTGCTTGGAGTGAGTCTTGTGAGTCAGCTTTCCAGGAGCTGAAGACGAGGTTCACCAGTCCGCCAGTGTTGATCATTCCAGAGCGAGGCTTGGGATATACTGTGTACTATGATGAATCACATGACGGTCTTGGATGTGTTCTGATGTAGGGAGGTAAGGTTGTAGCTTATGGTTCCCGACAGTTGAAGATGCACGAGAGGAGCTATCCTACACACGATTTGGAGTTAGCAGTTGTGGTCTTCGCCTTGAATACATGGCATCACTATCTATATGGTGAGCACTTCGAGGTTTTCTCTGATCACAAGAGCTTAAAATACTTATTTTCGCAAAAGGACCTGAACTTGCGCCAACGACCGATGGATAGAGCTGTTGGAGGATTATGATTTTGATTTGCAATATCATTCAGGAAAGGCCAATGTTGTGGCAGACGCGCTCAGTAGAAGATCTCACGGGTCATTAGCTTCTGTGGTTATACGTGAGTGGGATATGGTTGCAGATGTTTGGGAGTTTGATTTGTTCCTCAGGGAGATTAGGACGGGTGCCTCCTTATTTTCTGTAGTTACTCGACCAATGTTGATAGCACGTGTATTAGAGGTCCAGCAGGCAGACCAGGAGGCTCAGATGACACGAGACCGCACTACTAGTGGCGAGGATACAGCAGGTTGGATTGTGGGTTCTGATCAGAGTCAGATGTTGGCAGGTAGGTTGTTTGTGCCAGAGTCATGCCGAGCTGATCTTTTACATGAGTTTCATCATTCTCGTCTTGTCGTACATCTTGGAGGCACGAAGTTGTATCATGACCTACGCTGTCAGTTCTATTAGACAGGGATGAAGTGAGATGTGATCCAGTTTGTTTCCCGATGCCTCACCTGTCAGCAGGTAAAGGCAGAGCATCAGAGACCAGCAAGATTGCTACAGTCGTTGCCTATATCAGAGTGAAAATGGGAGCACATCACGATGGACTTTGTGTAAGGACTTCCTCGGTCACCTAGGGGACACGACGCCGTGTGGGTTGTGGTTGATAGGTTGACGAAGTCTGCACACTTTC
>JAOTRH010488604.1:6852-24507 GCA_034768845.1 Heliamphora exappendiculata
ACTCAACACATGCATCCCACAAGACGCAAGACATGCTACCCGTGCATGCAACACACGCAACGCACGAAACCCGTGCAACACTCACCATGCATGCAACCCGTGCAACACACACCACGTATGCAACCCGTGCAACACATGCGATGCAGAAATAAAAGCGGAGTTTCATATAAAGAAGAACTACATATCCATCTATCCCATTTCATAAACATATACATAAATAAACTAGGGTTTTAAAGCATAATACCACGTGCAAACATAACGTTTCACAAACCACATTACATGTTACACACACGACTCACTCTACTCTTGCAACCCATGAGTTCACAAAAAACCACCGCCTTTTGCCCAAAAAGAACCACGGGCATAAACACGCCCCACACCCAACGATGAACAAACACTGCGCACCTAACCGTGCACCAACACCCGCATCTAGCCATGCACGTCACCCCCGAGGACGGTCTCTAACAAACACCCGAGGTCACGACACGACCCCCAAAACCACAACACAACCAATAGAACCCCAAAAAGAATCCAACAATATTTCAGTCGACTAATCCCAGATATCAATCAACTGAATACCAATGGAAACCAATTGGAAACCAAGGACCCAAGCACCAACACATCATAACCCAGACCAACACACGCCCAACACGGCCAACACGAACTCCCACACGCCTAACACGGCATACAAGAACCCACACAGGCCTAACATGGAAAACACAGACTCCCACACGCCCAACACGGCAAACACAAACCCACATAGGCCCAAAATGGCCAACATAAACCCACACATGGCCAACACAGCCAACATGAGCCCACACACACCCAACACAGACCCACACACGCCCAACACAGCTAGAAGAAACCTCCAAGTCCCCAACACCACCAAAGGAAAAGAGTTCAACACAACCTGCGAAAGTGTCGACACAAACAAGAAAGGTGTCAACACAAACAGAAAAGGTGTCGATACAAATGTAAAATGTGTCAACACTAATAGCGAATGTGTCGACACAAACAGCAGAGGTGTGAACACCAACATCGAAGGTGTCGACACAAAAGAACCGAGAGAAACAACACAAACAGCAACAAAAAATGTGTCGACACAAATAGAAAAGGTGCCGTCGAGACGAGCAACAAAAAGTGTCGACACCAACAGAAAATGTGTTGCCACAAAAGAAGAAATTTTAGATTTTCAAACCAGGGAACTGGGTGACGGTGGAAAGCAAACCCTAACGCCGAAAAAAGCTTCTCAACCCCAAATTAAACCATCCAAACACCCCTTTAGCAACCCACGGACATACACAAGTCCAAAACTACCATAAAACCTTGAGGGAAGCACTTAAAATCCGATTCCATCCAACCAAAAACACCCAAAAATGATTTTAAACCAAAACCCAACTTATAAACTGATTTTTATGCATTTTTAAACGGTAAAAACACACACGGTTACACGTAGCACCCTTATAAGACATGAGAGTCTAGGATCCTATCTCGTTAGTCAAAAACTTGATGCCTCGAACCACGTGAAAAATTGAGTTTTGCCAGAATAAAATTTCGTCCGTATGAACGTGTAGCCCACCGCGAGGAGACTAAGGATATTCTATTTGATCATTGAAAATCAAGCCCCGGGCTCCTGAGAATCTAGAGAGAAGGCAGAGCTTGGTGTGAGAAAAAGAAACTTAGCTTCTAAGCTAAGGGTTTTTATGAAAATATCTCACAAAATATCTTATTTATAGGCTCCACCTAAAAATATCTTTTTTTTAAATCGCACCATAACGCCCAACGGCCCTGGGAACCAACCCCACATGCATATCTAAACCCAAACATGCATAAAAACACATATAAACATGCCGTAACAAGAACGGTAAACACGCGTTGAAAAATGCCCAAAAAAAATGGGTTCGGATCTCACAATTTAGCTCACCCATCTTGCTCATTTTAAATTCTCCCTCCATGCACTTAGCAAAATCATTACAAAGAGTTTCATTAGTTGAGGAAATGATAATATCATCTACATATATTTGTACAAGAAACATATCTTTTCCTTTAGATTTGATAAAAAGAGTTGTATCAATTTTTCTCTCGAAAACTCATTTTTAATCAAGAATTTGCTAAGCCTTTCATACCAAGCTTTTGGTGCTTACTTCAAACTATAAAGAGCCTTGGTAAGTTTGTAAACACGATTTAGAAAATCTGAGTTTTTAAAACCAGGAGGTTGTTTCATAAAAACTTACTCAGAAATAAAATAATTTATAAAATGCACTTTTGACATCCATTTGATAAAGTTTAAAGTTCTTAAAATATGCAAAAGTAAGTAATATCCCAATTGTTTTAAGCCTAACCACATGAGCAAAAATTTTATCAAAATCGATGCCTTCTTCTTGGTTGTAACCTTGGGCTACCAATCGAGTTTTGTTCCTAAGAACTACTCCATTCTCATCCATTTTATTTCTAAAAATCTATTTTGTACCAATAACAAAGTGTTCTTTAGGTCTTAGGACTAAAATCTAAATTTTATTTATTTTAAATTGGTTTAACTCTTTTTGCATAGCCAAGATTTAAAATTCATCATTTTTTGCTTCCTCAAAATGTTTTAGTTCAGTTTGAAAAAAAAATGCTAAGTTACCACAAACATTATGTAGAGAGTATCTGGTTTTGATACCTTGAGATGGGCCACCAATGATCAATTTCTTCGGATGACATGAGCGTCCATTCCTTAGGCAATTCTGAATTTCCTTGATTGGCATCTCTAGTAGCCTGTTGAACATCAATTTGCTGCACATTTGTAGCCTCCTTATGGTTTGGCACTTTTTGGTCTTTGATGAAAATGTCTTCAACACCTTTTTCTATATCAACTAAGTTATCTTCACAAAATTCTTTAGAATAACTGAGGTTAACTCTATCAAATACAACATGAATAGACTCTTCAATAACTAGGATCCTTTTGTTCAAGATTCTATAAACTTTACTAAATATTGAATAGCCTAAGAAAAAATACATTCATCAGACTTAGCATCGAACTTGTTCAAAAGTTATTTATTATTATTTAAAACAAAACATTTATACCCAAAGGTACGAAAATAACTTATGTTAGGTTTTTCTCCCATTCCATAGCTCATATAGAGTTTTTTTAAGAGAAACTTGAATCATAGCTCTGTTTACGATATAAAAAGTTGTGTTTACAATCTCGGCCCAAAAGTATCTTGGTAGATTATTTTCACAGAGCATGGTTCTAGCCATTTCTTTCAAAGTCCTATTCTTCCACTCAACAACACCATTTTGTTGAGGGGTTCTAGGAGCAGAGAAGTTATGATCTATACCACTTTCATCACAAAATTTTTCAAAATCTTTATTTTCAAATTCTCTACTATGATCACTTTTAATACTTGTAATTTGAAAATCCTTTTTATTCTGAATTTTTTGAGATAGCTTTGAGAAAGCAACAAAGGTTTCATCCTTATGAGCTAAGAATAGAACCCCAAGTGTATTTAGAGAAGTCATCAACAACAACAAAAGCATATTTCTTGCCTCCAAGGCTAAGAGTCATTCTTGGACCAAATAAGTTCATGTGCAATAGTTGTAAGGGCCTAGAAGTAAAAAATTATCATTTTGGATTGAAAAGAACTTCTAACTTATTTGCCTTATTGACATGCATTACAAATTTTGTCTTTTTCAAATTTAATTTATGGTAAGCCAATCGCCAATTCCTTTTTCAAAAGTATTAAAATCAAGTTCATATGAGCATGACCAAGTCTTCTATGCCACAATCAACTATTATCACTCAAGGCAACTAGGCACTCTGTATAATTTTTGGATAGATCATTAAGATTAAAAGTGTAAACATTTTCATGCATATGACCCTAAAAAATAACTTTGTTGTCAATTGAGTTTTCAATAACACACTTAGCATGATCAAAGACAACCTTATAGCCTTTGTCACAAAGTTGGCTTATGCTAAGAAAATTATGTTTCAAACCATCAACAAACAAAACATTTTTAATAGAAGAGAATTTTTTTACCAATACAACCAATTCTTATGATTTTTCCCTTGCTACTATCATCAAATGTCATAAATCCACCATCTTTGGGCGTAAGAAAGGAAAATATTAATTTGTCACCTGTCATGTGTCTGAGCAAGCACTATCAAGATACCACATTCATTCCTTAAATGAGAACATGAGGCACACCTACAAAGAAAATCAAGTTTTAATTTTTGGTACATAAATTTTCTTGGGTTATTTGGTGTTAGTTCCGTATGGGTGTGTTCCATTTGGAACCCAAACCCTTTTAACAGGTAGATCATATGATCTCCTATGTAGACAATGTGTGACAGTGTGTCCATACTCATAACAATGAAAGCAAGTAGCATTGGAATGATTAGAGGATGCTTTAATAAAAATATTGCTAAATTTTTTTTGTTTCTTTTTTGGTTGGTATCTAATGCTAGTTTTGTCAAAAATACTTTTTTACATACGAAGAAATTTGTCCAAGTTTTCCTTTCCAAGAGTAAACTTATGCACAATCTTTGTAAAGTTTTCAACTTTTTCAATTAAAACTTGGTTTTCATTCTTTAAGAAAAACACATAGTTTGGTAGCAAATATTTTTCTTCTTTTAAAGCTTCAATTTCAGAAGATGAGGAAAGAACTATTTTTTTAAGAATAGTGAGAGGATTATCTAGACAGGTACAGATCCTGAACCAGATTAGGGTACTATCATTAACATCTAGATGAGCATGTGAGTAATGGTGCACATGGTTCAAATTCTACACAGCATGTTACTGCTAGTACACAGACACAGATAATGTCTCGTCGTAGTGGGAGGGTTATTTATTAACCTGATCGGTATATGTTCTTGGGAGAGTCTTTTGACAAGATCCTAACAAAACTAGATACCGAACTCTATAATTACAATGAAGCACTCTAAGACAAAGATGAAGATCTTTGGCAAAAGGCTATGAATTTAAATATAGAATCTATGTTTTCTAATCAGGTATGGGATCTTGTAGAACCACCTGAAGAGATAAAACCCATCGGATGTAAGTGGATCTACAAGAGAAAAAGAGGAACAGACGGGAAGGTTGAAACCTTCAAAGTTAGGATTGTAAAGAAGGGATCGATTATGAGGAAACCTTTTCGCCGGTAGCCATGCTTAAGTCTATCTGGATTCTCTTATCTATTGCGGCTCGTTTTGATTACAAAATTTAGCAAATGGATGTTAAGACAGCTTTTCTTAGTAGAAGTTTTGATGAGTGTATCTATATGGTACAATCAGACTGTTTCATAGCAAAGAGCTAGGAGCACACGTTGTGCAAGCTTCAGAGATTCATTAGTGGACTTAAGCAGGTATTGAGGTCTTGGAATACTCGGTTTGATCAAGCCATAAAGTCTTATGATTTTGATTAAAGTCCAGATGAGTCTTGTGTGTATAAGAAGCGTGACGGAAGCGTGGTGGTCTTACTAGTACTTTATATAGATGATATCTTGCTCATCGAAAATGATGTAGGGGTGTAATCTTCGGTAAAAGTATGGTTATCTGGGTAGTTCGATATGAAGAACATAGGAGAAGCCAGTCACATCATTGGGATCAAGCTTTTGTGAAATCAAAAACAAATGATGTTGAGCTTATTACAAGCAAATTATATCGATGACAACCCTGCTCATTTTAGAATGCTGGATTCTAAAAAAGGGTTTCTCCCTTTCAAGCATGGAATCACTCTATCCAATGATTAGTGTCCTAAGACGCCTGATGTGGTAGAGAAGATGAAGACGGTTCCTTATGCTTCAGCAGTATAAAGCCTAATGTATGTTATGGTTTGTACTAGACCCAACATCTGCTTTGCCGTTGGCATGGTTAGCAGATATCAGTCCAATCTAGGACAGGAGCATTAGATTGTAATAAAGAGTATAATTAAGTACCTGAAAATGACTAGGAATTATATGTTGGTTAACAGGTAGACAGTCTAGTACCTTTGGTATACGCAGACTCGGACTTCCAATCAGACAAAGATTCCTACAAGTCTATCTCAGATATGTGTTTACCTTGGGAGGTGGAGCTATAAGTTGGAGGAGTATCAAGTAGTCTTGCATTGTTGATTCCACTATGGAGGCCGAGTACTTGGCAGCTTCTGAAGTAGCTAAAAAGACTATTTGGCTCATAAACTTTTTATTGGATTTAGATGTGGTGCCTTCAATTTAGTCGGTTATTACACTTTATTGTGATAATAGCGAAACTGTTACAAACTTGAAGGAGCCAAGATTTCACAAGAAAAAAAGCACATTGAGCGTAAATATTACCTAATACGAGAAATTGTACAGAAGAGTGATGTTGCTGTGACCAAGATTGTATTTGGGAACAACCTTACAGATCATTTTACAAAAACTCTACCGGCTAAGACTTTTGACAGTCATGTAGAGGGCATGGGAGTCAGATGTATGACAGTATGGTTTTGAATATAAGTGGGAGATTATTAAGATTGTATATTAAAAATCATGAATTTTATTTGGCTTTAGTATTTAATTTTATTTTTTAATAAAATTATTTTTCTATTTTATGAGAATCTTAATGAGTAATGAATGCAATATCATTTCTTTAATATTATGCAGGTTTGTCCATTATTCTGTACAGTATTTAATCTGGTGTGTAGAGTACGGCTTGCACACAGAGACCGGATTATAGGTTCTTGTAAAATATAAGATTTGTTCACAGTTTAGAAGAAATTGGACCAATCATCGGTACGACTGTAGTACAGAGTTTTAGTAAGCCTGCCTTGGTTACGTGGAATAGATAATAGCGTCGTCTATTGTTCCGACTTGCTGTACTAGTACACTTTGCGTGTATTGAACAAGACCACATTGGGATAATTAATTTTATACTCACTATATAAATTAATTCACACTCCAAAGTTATTATGAGTACTTATACTCTTAATTTTTAAATAATTATTATTTGCGTATATTTAATATTCGCTATTTTGATTTATTAGAGGGTGTGTTTTTTTATGGGTCTATAGTTCCGGTGAGTTGGATAGCGGTATTAATTATATGGTGACTATTAATTATTGACAGAATCCACGTCCCGTTTGTTCGGGATTGACGATAACCACTTAAGGAAGCTTATAAGTTTTGACCAAGCCAAACCCTACAGGTAGATTTAATTATCCGACAGTCAAATAAGTTAAGCGGAAAGGTTTAAAGAATTTCAAAGATGCCGATTAAATTAAATTATCAGTAATTAAATTTAATTGGCAGGTATCGAAAATTTTAACGTCGGGAGATGAGTTAAGCATTTAATAACAGGAGCTCAATGCTATTAGATCTTGAGATTATGATTAGAAGTGCAGTTATAATTCTTTAGTTGTATGAACTATAATTTAGTATTTTATAAAAATTACAGAAACCGCTGCAAGGTTTTCATAATTACAGAAATGCTGAGAGGTTTGCATATTTACAGAAGCCGCTAGAAAGGTATATAGGTTACACTAGAAGTTTATGTTATAATTATTCTACAGGTCCTTGTTATAGCCTATAAATATGCGGGTAGGCTGAACTAAACCCATTAGTTATTTTTCAAGACTAAGGTTGTCCAGGTTATTCCGGCACTAGTTCTCGAAGGATCGTAGCTCACACTATGTTCAGAAATCGCATCGGGAATACAATAGAAGGTCTGTTTGGAGCTTTAACTCGGAGAATCAAAGTTCGTAGTTGAAGAAACGACTGAAAGGTATTCATCTAAATTAACTATGGAGGCACGGGTTTTATTTTGATGGTTTGACATCAAAAAAATTTTATCTGGAGCCTGTTTCGGCGATTGTCCATCTAGTTTTATTTTTTGAAGCCTCGTATACAAATCAATGATCTTGGCAGTTTGCCTCCAACAAACTGATCAAGCAATCCTTGTAAGGACACTAGTTTTCCACTTGAGCACAAAAAAAATACATAATGTTTGCAAAGACCGCCCGATAGATCACTCGCGCGATCTGTCGAGCGATCTGGCTCTGGACCCTTTTTCAAAACACAACTTTTCACGCCCAACACCAAAACATTTTCCAACATTTTTGAAAAGCTTCCAGGCCATAGCCAAGCCCACTAAAACATGCCAAAATGAGGCTCATAATCCTCCATCGAGGCACAAGAGTTTATATAAAACATAAACTAACTGAAAACCTTAGATTAAAACGTTGCACCAACCAAACGAAAATCGTAATATAAAACTACAGAAAACAACCACCAATCCATGGTTCCTCTCATGATCATACAATATACATGCATCGGCACCACGGCCATAAGAATTACAATATACATGCTTTCAAATCTAAAACATGTTACATCATTACATAATCCAAAATCAAACAGTATAAACTACCGAACAACAACAAAACTAGGGTTTTGTCTTCGCCTCCTTTAGGGCTCAGTAAGATCAACCCATGTGATCAAATTCACCTGAAATTTTTTTAAATCCCACAACGTGAGTCAAAGTCGAATATGTATAAACTATCAAGAAGTAAAAGCATAACATGTAATCACGGATTACATTAACAATACGACTACGTAAGTCTTAAAACGATTTTCCATCCTCAAAACCACAAGTATTAATATAATCCAATAATGTCGAACGGTTTAAGAAAAATATAAACAAAACGATATTTTCCAACTAGGTTCCCACAATCCACACTGATCCCTATGTACCTGTTGGAGGCAAGACTGCCAAGATTTTTGTTTTTGTTAACGATTATCTAAAGAAAAATAATTGGACGGACAAATGCCAAAATGAGCTCTAGATAAAACTTTTGATGACGAACGATCAAAATAAAACCTGTGCATCCGAAGTTAATTTAGAAGAATACGTTTTTACCGATCGAATTTTCAACTACGATTTGAATCCGAGTTGAACCTCCTGTCAGATCTTCTACTATATTTTTTTATGCGATTCTTGAATGTAGGGTGGGCTACAATCTATCAATAATATGTACCGGCAAAACCTAGACAGCTTCAATCTTAGAAGACAAGTTATGAAACTAGTTCAGCCTACCCGCAATTTATAAGGCTACAGGAGGGACCTGTGGAGTAATTATGAGTAAGATTTTCAGTGAAATACAGACACGTTTCAGTGGTTTTTGTAATTAAGCTAACCTCATAGCGGTATTTGCAATTATGAAAAACCAGCAGCAGTTTCTGTAATTTTTATAAAATACTGAATTATAGTTCACACCACTAAAGAGCTATAATTGCACTCTAACCTATAATCTCAAGACCATCTTGCATTGAGCTCCTGTTATTAAATGCTTACCATTTCTCCCCACGTTAAGATTCTCGATACCCGTCAATTAAATTTAATTACTGACAATTTAATTTAATCGGTACCTTGATATTTCTTAAACCCTTTCGCTTAACTTATTTGACTGCCAGATAATCAAATCCACTTGTAGGGTTTTGCCAGATCAAAACTTATAAGCTTCCTTAAGGGGGTATCGTCAATCCCGGGAATACAGACCCATATAAGATCACACCCTCTAATGAATCAAAATAACGAATATTAAATATACTCAAATCAATAATTATTTCAGGATTAAGAGGATAAGCACTATTTATAATAACCTTGGGTTGTGAATTAATTTATATAGTCAGTATAAAATTAATCACCCCAAATGTCCCGTTCAATATACACAAAGTGTACTGGCATAGATAGTCAGAACAATAGACGATACTATTATCTATTTTTCGTAACCAAGACACGCCTACTAAAACTCTGTGTTACAATCGTACTGATGGTATGTCCATTTCCATCTAAACTGTGAACATAAAATTTATTTTCTGCAAGAACCTAAAATTTGATCTTCTGTGTGTAAGCCGTACTCTACACACCAGATTAAATACTATACAGAATATTGGACATCCATACATAATAAAGAAATAATATACATACATTACACATAAAGATTCTCATAAAATAAAATTTTAATTTTATTAAAATAAAATTAAATACTAAAAATATAATTTTTAGTATACCAGCCGTAACAGTACCGACTCTGTCGTATCGAGGACAAAGGTAACAATTATAGACTCTCACCCATTGGATTAGGTCCGTGACATCCAATGATCCGCTAGGTAATGACAAATTCTATAAAGAGCTACAACAACAAATGCCTCCAAATGGGGCATGCCTCCCAATGGGATAATCACTTCATTTATGGGGATTAGCCTGAAGGAATGAAGTACTTACTTGCACAAAGTTTCTGAACTTTCACTGAGGTGCAAAGGCGGCCCAAATACACACTCATTGTTATGACACATCTATATGATCGTTGAAAGAAAAACACAGCACAATAGCCAACACATTTGTAGTCACACAACTAGGTATACAACGTCCAAAAGCACACAGCTATGTCATCCATATTACCATGGAGACCAACCAACATTTTCAAAATATTTTCACCATTTCAACCAAATTATTTAAAAACAACCCTAAGGGTTAGCTCCAAACACCCAAAACTAGGTTTTCACAAGATTTACATAAATCCTTTTGATTTTCAAAACCCATTTTTTCAAAAACCACGAACACACATACGCCCACCACTTTGTAATAAATCATAAAAATGCACAACATGATTTTTATCCACCCAACACCGTTTAAACACAAAGTTCAACGTTTTAAAGTATTTTATGAAAGTAAAAATGCATATAATCACATACAACACATTTTTAATATAAGAGGGTCTAAAATCCTACCTCCAATAGTTAAAACTCAAAACTTTAACCACCGACAAAAAACCAAAGTTGTAAAAATGAGTTTTTGTTTAGATGGACATGAAGCCCACGGCAAGAACATTAAGGATCTGCTATCCGAATTGCCAAGATTCAAGCTCGAACTAATCCAAAAGCTAGAGAGAAGGCAGAGAACTAGGTCTTTCTTCCAAGAGAAAAAAAAGAAGGCTTGTAGGAGTAGCTTCGATTCAAAACCCAATGCCATGAGTTATCATATATACAACTTACGTTAACAGACCGCTCGAGTGGTCCTGCCCAGAAAGCCCACCAACTTTCTACTGCAATGCCTACCAGGACTGGAATTGAAACCCACATGCATATTTAGGTCAATATATGCATAAGAAACATAAAAACATGCTTTTCTATACGATTAAAATGATAACCAATACGTCACATAAATACATAAAAAAAAATTAAAGGGAATCGGGTTTCACAACCCTTCCTCCTTAAGAAATTTGGCCTCCAAAATTTAACACTAGATCTCAAGCCAGCCACCTCATCGTCGACTACCAATACTCTTCGATACAAAGCTCTGCAACACTGCACAACAACAAAGATACTGACGCAGCTCAACCCCCAAAAGTGACGTCCCACGCCACAACTATGTTCCCGAAGGATAAACATCTATATTGATTTCTTCCTTAAATAAGGTCTCATTGATGTTACGGTCATCCAAACATCGTTGGACTGAAATCCAACTCACACCACTGAGGCATCGAAGTATAACCCCCACCAGGTGCCACCAACTCAAGCGATAAAACGTTTAGCACGAAGCTAATCCACAATCGGAACTGGTCCCAAACACTCTCTACTTCAGATCATAAGGACTACCACCCTCATTTGTATTGCCACAAACTAGCTTATCTACATCTCACAATGCACATCAAGGGTTACTCCTGTAAGCCCAAACACACGTCGTCAAACTCTGACATTCCTCACAAGGATTCATATACACCATACCAAAAATCTCATTCAAATCTTCACAATCACATGATGACTATAAGCTCGAAGCCACATCATTATTCTACGCATATCAGAAATGTCATCACTGAAGTTGACGAGATGCTCATTCCCGAGCAGAAACAATAAACATTTTGTTCCAGAGAAAGGAATTCATTCAATTCATCGAAAACTCCAAAGAACACATTTCCTTTTCATGAGCTACCAACATTTCGTTCGAACCTTCACCCTCTACCAATCCTCAATTAGATCCCCAATCGCAAACCACAACTCTCATTTTGCAGGGATACTAAGTGTCACATCATTGTTAAGGCCAAGATTTTACACAGTTGAGATTACCACCTTGGCATCACAACCATTAAGATCAATACGATCACATGAACACAATGAGCCACTTAGGCCAGATACGCTACACAGACCAAACATTCCATAGGTACACTAACTTACATAAACCCAATCACATCTCCCGTTACAACATAACGTTCATATAAAACTCCACGTTTCACCATCGAACCTCTGACTCTTAGTTTACTGTTCAACCTCTAATCAATCATAGTCACCTCCATCCAGCATCAATCCAAACTTATAACATGTACGTTAGTCCCTCAAATCCATAACATTTTGCAATGAGCTGAATACTGAGGTCTAGACCATTATCAACCATTTCGCTCGTCAACACTTGCAGACATGCTCACATCATTCCATCACATCCGTACGACACATATAGCAATGCTCTATTAGATAACAACTGCACATTATTCTCTAATTCTTTACCAACACCACTCAACCCACTCATACCTTTTTCACCGAGTAACCAACCAAGACTCACCTATCGTACTTAACAACTTCATCTCATACACAACTCATCATGGCCTTTCCGTTCCAAACCAAACAATTACGTTTGCCTCGACAGGCCACACTGACGAAGGCTTTTCAATCATCAAATTCTTCTTGATTTATACCTTACCACATTTTTGAGAACACCATATGAACAAGCGAGTTTATCAAAACACATTTCTTACCATGAGTGGAGAATCGACCACCAACTTTGAGAAATTCGAGTAGTTCAAAACGCCAAGTAGAATGCAAATTGAGACTCACAAAAGGTCCATAAAAAACTCTCCATGTTAACAACTCGACCACAAAGGTTTCAACAAGGATCTCACTCTAACAAGAGCTAAGGGTGTCATCATTCTTGTGCAAACCAGAACATATATTATACATCGATCAAACGATCCTCAACCAATCTATGCAGAAAAGGGCTCTACATCTCAACACTAATTCCCCTATTAGAAAGGACAGGTGCTCCAGGTCTACCAACCCGATATCATAGGGAAAATAACCTAAACACTCATACTCACATGGAAGAGCAATCAAACCTCCACCAGGAAATCACGAGGAATCAGTTCTACAATTACCCAATCACGGTAGTACAAGTTCCCGAAGTATAATCTAAAGGACCATAACAAGGATACAAGACCCACAAAGATTTTCACCTCCTTAGGAAATAGCCATATCAAGAATCAATCAAAGATCCCGACATCCACATCCAACTAGGATGAAACAACTCACACCTTATAACCATCCACAAGGTAGCTCTCTCTTTGCCCAAAGAAGAGAAAGGTCAACCAGAAACTATCATTCAACACCATCATAATCTCAGTACCCATTAAATACTTGGCTCAAAAGAACATTGTCGATCCGACCTTGAGTTAACATTGACCACCACCGTATAAATGTTGTCGACCCCAATCACGATAATCATACAATTCATCACTAAGTCCTCAAATTCAGACCCGGTTCATACACCTCGATTACCATTAACTTTCTTATACCCCAGACAACGTGTCTCGTAAGATTACAAGCTTGTCACTGGGTATACACGGAGGCATAACCCCCCAACACTCCCATTACATCAAGGCCTCACCTCACAGGTTGCCCTTCACAAACCTAACTCCCAATAGGTAAACATCAGTCACGTTACAGCCTCAAGCCCACTGTTTAGGCAAATCCACAAAGAGAGTGCACGACGCTTAATCGAAGGAGGCTCCATTTGAGACCTCTCAACTATAGTTACTCATAACTCCCACGACTGCACAAACATCCTCCACACTTATTCTTTCTGAGCATAAAATGGAATACATACATTTTAGATTCATGATTTTTGCATGTATTCTCTTTATCTGTCTATACATAATTAATCAAATGAAGCCATATTTATAATAAACTATAAAAATAATAAATTAATCATAAATTTACTAAAATAATTCATTTTTATAGAAAAAAGACTAAAAATATACATCAAATTAATTTTAAAATTTTTTTTTGAATAATGTAGTACCAATACATCACCAAAACATCAAATAAAGCATAATCTAAATTTTGAGCCCCCAAATTCTGCCCTAGCCGACTTCCCCATCTCTTTTTCTTACACAAATATTTCTCAAGAAGAACAATCCTCCCATGTAACCAATCATAAATTAGGAAATTCAAAAATTGTCTTACCCTTTAATTATTAACTCCACTACCAATAGTTTTTATAAAAACCATATTTGAACCCTCATTCTCCTCCTCCAATTTTCGGCACTACAAGAGAGAGAGAGAGACCAAAAAATTGATCTTCAAACCTCTTCAAGTGAAGAAGAAGAAATAAGAAGGAAAAGAAAAAGGAAAAAGGAAAGAGCCAAGGGAGCTAGAAGACCTTGACTGAAAGCTAAGCCCTACCAACCATCTACCCTTAACCAAATCTTTCTAAGATAAAAAAAAAACTCTAAACCCTCTGTTCTCACCTCAAACTCTCGTCTCCTCATTCTCAAACATAAAGTTAAAAACAAAAATCAAAACACATGCTCAAAGGCATAATAGTTGAGTTTTAGGGACTGTTTTGAGTGAATGGCATGTTTATGTGTTTGCTTGTTGATTTTCATGAGAATAATTGTATGTTTATGTGACGCCCCAAAATCGGAGACATCTAAAGCGACAATTATCTAATATGGATGTGAAAAATTAAGTAACGATAACACCCATACATGCCAAAAAAGCAAAATAATGTTGAATTATAGATTACATACCCAAATGAAAATTTTCCTAAAGTACACCAATAATAAAAAAACCGGTGGATTTTCATAGAAACTAGTACTACGTGGTTGAAGAAGACTAGGGAGAAAGGGTAAAACTCCTAATCATGAGAATTAAGGCTCTACATCCACGTCAGTGTACTTGTCATACAAGTATTTTTCATGTAAGCAGGTCACACAATAATAATACTTTATACATGACATGAGGTATGTTAATGATGATGCATGTTCATTTAAACAACTAAGTTCGATTAGATCATAAGTTATTCTAGGTTCACCCAATCAAGGTGAGCCATCCTAACTCTTATCCCGATTACGCAAACCAAGTCTACTGACCAATAAAGATCGTTCCTTCAGCCATGGGATGATTACGTAGTCGAACTAAGTGTTCAATCAGGTCATCACTAACAACAAGGTATCATCGACGGTCTGGCCCTCGAATCTTAGGTCAAGGTCTAGCGTGGGATCGCAAAAGTCTAACATCTATTATTATGCTACCAGAACCACCTTCGCCATGAGGTACTCCCTCAAAATCATAAATCGTGGCATATAACCTGAGGTACTCCCCCAAATCACAATAACTGTGTATACAACACTTGGAAAAAAACTATCCCAAAACAAAATAGGGCATTCATCCGATATCACAAATTTTAAATTTCAATTTCCATGATTCAAGATACTGTCCTAAGGTTCAATTTCATCCATTTGTTAAAATCTTTAAGTGAACCCCGAAGAACCCGTCTCAATGATGACGTTGTTAGGGTTGGTATACTGAAAATAATGTTTTTAGTATTTAATTTAATTTTAATAAAATTAACTTTTTATTTTATGAGAATCTTTATGAGCAATGTATGTGCATCATTTCTTTAATGTTATACATAGATGTTCGATATTCTGTATAGTACTTAATTTGGTGTGTAGAGTACGGCTTATACACAAAATATCAAAATTTAGATTCTTGCAAAATATAAGTTTTATTTTCACAGTTTAGATAAAAATGGACATACCATCGGTATGATTGTAATACAGAGTTTTAGTAAGCCTGTCTTGGTTACAAGGAATAGATAATAGCATCGTCTATTATTCCGACTCTCTGTACTAGTACACTTTGTGTGTATTAAACGAGACATTTTGGGTAATTAATTTTATACTGACTATATAAATTAATTCACACTCTAAGAATATTATGAATAGTGCTTATCTTCTTAATCTTGAAATAATTATTAATTTGTACATATTTAATATTCGTTATTTTGATTCATTAGAGGGTGCGATCTTATATGGGTCTATATTCTCGGTGAGTTGGATAGCGGTATTATTTATATAACGAATATTAATTTTTGACGGAATCCACGTCCTGAAAGATCGGGATTGACGATACCCCTTAAGGAAGCTTATAAGTTTTGACCGGGCCAAACCCTACAAGTGAATTTGATTATCCGGTGGTCAAATAAGTTAAGTGAAATAGTTTAAGAAATATCAAGATACCGATTAAATTAAATTATCAGTAATTAAATTTAATTGGTCGATCTCAGAAATCTTAACGTGGGGAGAAATGGTAAGCATTTAAAAATAAGAGCTCAATGCAAGATGGCCTTGAGATTATGGGTCAGAGTGCAATTATAGTTCTTTAGTGGTGTAAACTATAATTCAGTATTTTATAAAAATTACAGAAATCACTGCTAGTTTTTCATAATTGCAGATACCGCTATGAGGTTTACTTAATTGTAGAAACCGCTGATACGTATCTCTGTTCCACTGGAAGTCTTACTCATAATTATTCCCTAGATCCCTACTGTAGCCCTATAAATATGCGGGTAGACTGAGCCAGTTTCATAACTTTTCTTTAAAACTAAAGCTATCTAGGTTCTATCGGTACAAGTTCTCGAAGGATTATGGCCTACACAATAACCGAGAATCACATAAGAGAATATAGTAGAAGATCTGACAGGAGTTTCAACTTGGATTCAAATCATAGTTGAAGATTCGATCAGTAAAAAGGTATTCTTCTAAATTAACCTTAGATGCACGGATTTTATTTTGATCGTTCGTCATCAAAAATTTTATCTGGAGCTCGTTTTGGCGTTTGCCCGTCCAGTTAATTTTTTCAGATAATCGTTTGCAAAAACAATGATCTTAGCAGTCTTACCTCTAACAATTGGTATCAGAGCCGTTTTATTTTTTATTTACGATTATCGGGGCTGGGTTATTTTAGAACTGTATTTTGCAGGTGTTTTAATCCCGATTTTATGATCGTCATTTATTATTTATGTTTGACTGAATTGTGTAAATGATTATTATTTTTTTTCATCACGGGGTTTGACCGTGATAGATCGAATGTGAGGTTTCAGGACATAGGATTGATGTAATAGTTAGTTTTTATTTTTAATATATCCATTTAGATTATTTAAAAATATGTTAAACATATTCAAGAACACGAAAAACGGAGGCAGCACCGGCGGTAGTTCAAGTTTTTACGGGCCACGGATCGTGGTAAGTTTTTAATGGTTTTAAATGATTTTTTCCTGTGATTTTTTCTGTAGTATTTATAAATAAAAAAAGCATAAAAAGTAAGTCAAAAATAGCGAGAAAAAATTACCAAAATAGCTTGGTTCCAACAGCTTTGTCGGCGGCAGTTCGGCGGTAGTTTTTATGATTTTTCTGGGTATTTTTGAAACTATTTTTTAGGTAATTTTTTAAATATAAAATAGCAGTAAAACATACCTTAAAATATTGTCAAAAAAAAATTGGGCCAAAATCACAACCCAAACAGGCTGGAAGTGGCTAGTGGTGGGCTGATGGTTTCTCTCTTCTGGGCTGCTTTGTGTTGATTTTTTGATAGATACAGATCTGATTT
>JAOTRH010488625.1:0-24506 GCA_034768845.1 Heliamphora exappendiculata
TGAAGCCATTAGGATGTTGCTTGCTTTTGCATGCTTTAAAATTTTTAAACTCTATCAAATGGATGTCAAGAGTGCCTTTTTAAATAGTTTTATCTCGGAGAAAATTTATGTGAAACAATCTCTTGGCTTTGAAAATCTAGATTTTTTCAAATCATGTTTTCAAATTTATCAAGAATCTCTATGGTTTCCAGCAAGCACCAAGAGCATGGTATCAAAGGCTTAGTAAATTCTTGATTGAAAATGAGTTTTCTAGAGGAAAAATTAATACCACCCTTTTTATCAAGTTTCAAGGAAGTAACGTCCTAGTTGTACAAATTTATGCAGACGATAAAATTTTTGGTGCAACTAACGAATCTCTTTGCGAGGACTTTGCTAAGTGTATGCAGGGAGAATTTGAGATGAGCATGATGGGTGAGCTCAACTATTTTCTTGGTCTTCAAATCAAACAATCTCAAGAAAAAATTTACATCAATCAAGCCAAATACACAAGGGACATATTAAAGAGATTTGGCATGCTCAAGGCAAAGCCTATGGGAACTCCAATGTGTCCTACTACGAAACTTGATAAAGATGAAGATGACATAGTAGTGGATGAAAAGCGTTATGGATGTATGATTGGATCTCTCTTATATTTAACTGCTAGTAGACCTGCTATTATGTTTAGTGTCTGTATGTGTGTTAGATTTCAATTTAATCCTAAAAAATCACACGTGACCGCTGTTAAGCGCATTCTTAGATACCTTTTAGAAACACAAAACCTAAGATTATTTTATCCTAGAGGAATAGCTTTTGAGTTATTTGGCTATTCAGATGCTGATTTTGCCAAATACAAAGTATATATAGAAAAAGTACAAGTGGTACTTGTCAATTCCTATGGCACTCACTAATCTCTTGGTTTAACAAGAAGCAAAACTCAGTAGCATTGTCTACAATCGAGACTAAGTATATTGCAGCTTGAAGCTATTGTGCACAAGTTTTATAGATGAAACAACAATTACAATACTATGGTTGTCACCTAGATCATATTTCTATTAAATGTGATAGCACTAGTGTAATCAATATATCCAAGAATCCTATACAACACTCAAGAACAAAACACATAGAGATTATACAACGTTTTATAAGAGATCATGTGCAAAAAGAAAACATTAAACTTGAATTTATAGGCACAGATTACCAATTAGCAGGCATTTTCACAAAATTTTTAAATAAAGAAAGATTATGCTATATTAAAAAAGAACTTGATATGTTATGTGCTCCAAAGTGATGATTTATATGTCATACTAACCGTGTCTTTTATTGCATTTCATTATGCTTGATATTTTTTCTTGAATGTAAAAATGTGTCGACACAACTTGAAAAAGTGTCGATATAAATGTGTGAAGTATCGACACAAAACTATATAGAAGTGGCATTGGGAATAAAAGTGTCGATCCCATTCTATTCAGTGTCGGCACCATAATTTTTCCTGACTCTTAGTAAATTTGTGTCGACACCAATCTTAACTGGGTCGACTCAAATGGCCAAACAGTGTCGACACCAACTTAAATTGTGTAGACACCAACTCTCTTTTTTGATACCCACACTCGATACGAAATGTGTCGACACCAAATGAAAATTGTGTCGACACAAATCGTTATGTCTATAAAAGACACGTCGGCCCCCGAAACGTCATTTCGTTTCCCGATCTCTCTCTCCTTATAAATCGTTCGTCTCCCGCTTTTTCTCCTTCAAACCCTGAGTTGGCCCTTCCTCCTTCTCTCAAATCCAACTCTAAATCCTTTAGTATGCCACCAAAAACTATGGGAAAATGATCGAAATGGACTGAATAAGGCACATCTTCAAGCCCTAGGTCGTCCAAACCGAAGAAGACAACCATGACGGCGACGACAGCGACCATTATTCCAGAGAATGTTGCCTCCTCTGAGGTAATCTCCTTCCAATCCTCTATATCTTGTCTATATCTTGTCAACTTTATTTTTCTTCCTTTGCAAATCGAAAAATCTGTCATGGTCGCTCTATAGATTTTGAATTCTTTGACTCTATTGAAATGAGGTTTAAGGATCTCTTCTCAAGCTTTGGGTGAAAATTTTTTTTACAAATCAAAGAACCACACTATCCCACACTTGTTAAATCTTTTTATGCACATTTTCACATATCCCTAGTTCCGAACACTACCATCACCACTTGGGTGAATGGTAAAGACATTATTTTGACCCTCTTCTCCTTGAACGAAATTCTTGGCATTCCCGAAGGGGATATTTGTGTTTATCACAGCCAGAAACCCATTGAGGTTGAAGGCTTTTCTTTTTCTGAGTCTGTCAAAAATATTTTTTAAAATGAGGACATCGACCCCACCAAGCCTTTAGAGGTTAACTCCCTTAAGTCAGAAATATGCATCTTACATTATATGGTCAACCATATTTTCCTTCATCAGATAGAAAATTTTGGTGACGTTTTTTTCATGCACATTTTTATAATGTGGTGTATTCTGGAGAAAAATAGCCTAAACCTAGGCTTTCTATTCATTTCTCACATGCTTCACTCTCATAGCAAGAAAAACTCTTCTCTCTCTCATGGGATGTACCTGACCAGAGTCTTTTGTCATTTTAGCATCAATCTCTCTGAAGAAAAGGCCATTACCTTTTCTAAGCATGATCTATATGGCAAGTCCTCCCAAAAGCATATGCAAATTGCATATGTGGATGGTGTTTGAACCACCACTTGTAAAGGTACTCCATCATCTGTCAAGACTCCTCCTCCCCCTAATCGAGATGTCTCATCTATCCCCATTGATCTTGACTCACCTTCATCTAAACCTGATCAAAATGGACCTTTTAGTACCCCTGGTCCTTCTCACTCTGCTCCTCCTCATCCCACATCTATCCATGCTCCCCCTGTTGCCGCATCATCATCATCATCTATTCTAGTCCAAGTGAACCTCTCTGAAGTTCTTTCCTCAATCAAAACATTGTCTTCCAAAGTCACTCTCTTCTAGGCTAAAGTAAACCAAGATTTCTTTGACCTCCATCATACTGTTTCTGCTCTGTCTGAGAAAATAAAACATCTTAACAAAACTAACCGAAGCCTCAGACGAGATGTAGAAAATGCTACTGATGCAGGGAGACCCCTCTACAAAACGATTGATGAAAACATTACATCAATTGTAAATTGCAACAAGTCAATCCTCCATCAAGTGCGCAAAGAGTATGATCAAGGGATTGTCACAGCTATTCACACATAGTCCCAGAAGGTGGAAAAACACCTCACATGGATCAAGGAAGCTTGGGCTAAACAGTTCAAGCCCAAGAAAACGAAAGAAGAGAAAGCAGCACGTCTCAAGCGCGAAGCTGACCTTGCTTTGGCAGCACGCTGGGAAGCTCTGGCAGCAGATGAAGGCAAGGATGAGCGATCACGAGCTGCAAAGGAACGTGCCTCTGTTAGCAAGGAGAAGGGCAAGGCAAAAAAGGATTTCAAACGCTTTATGGATGATCAATAACCCTCTTTTTTTAAAGATTCCAAAAGGGGAGTGATTACAGAAGAAGTGAAGGAGAGTTTCAAAATTTTTTTAAAGATTTTGAATGAGGGAGAAGATGTATCTGTTTAACATACAAATTTTTTTGGTTTAACTGTTTATATGGGTTGATTGGTTTAAATGCTTTGGATGTTTGAATATTTTTTTCTTTGAATGATTGGTGAATATTGCTATTATACTTATATATATGGTTGAATATTGTTCATTATATCTTATTCATTTGCGTGAATGTTTGTTAAATGGTTTGAATATGAAATTGAATGTGATTGGATAAATCACTTTGCACATATTCACTATTTTGCACAAATTAGAATAAATTCATAATGCTTCTTGATCTCTTGTAAAAATTATGTTAAATACTGTATGCTTTCACTCTAATGTATACCTAGCCTTTATAATTGCTTTTAATATTTAAGGCACATCGATAAGGGAAGAACCCTTATTAAAAAATATTTTAAATTATTTTTTAAAAAAAGGTAATATGGTTGTAATCATAGAAAAATAGGAGATTGTTAACTCAAGTGCTTTTTAATTTGATTTTGATAATTTATTTTTTAAAAATAAATAATTATAAATGGATAATATTTTATATTTTCAAAATGAAAGTGTTAACACATTTTGAACAATTAAAGTTGACACTTTAGCAAAAAAGAAATGACTTATATCTCAAAAAGGTTCAAATACTTCAGCATTCTTGAATAAGAATATTTCGTGTTGATCTTAATTAAAAATTAAGTCAAATATTTTAAAAGCAAAGTATACTTAAAACTCATCAAGTGTGGCAACACCCATTGATCAAATGGTTTGACACCCTAACTAATTTACAAATTGATCTTCAGGTATCAAAATTTTAGTGTCAACACAAACAAGTTTTGTATTAACACAAAAAAGCCAAAACTCTCAAGACTCAATTTGAGTCGACACAAATAGAATTTGTGTCGACACAAAAGTGATTCTCACTTTTGATATCCTGAAGTTTGGGTCGACACAAATAGAAATTGTGTTGACACAAAACAACCGAGACTTCCTGTAGATTTTTGGTGTCGACCCCAAGTCCAAATGTGTCAACCCAAAAGTCCCGAGCCTGCCTGCAGAATGTTGGTGTCGACCCCAGAGACCAAATGTGTCGACACAAAATAAAAGTATTTAGAGAATTGATCAATGATTAAAAGTATTGTTCCGATCTCCCCTACCTTAGGCAGGATGGTGATGAAATCCAAAGAAGCACTCTCCCACGACTGGGATGAAATAGACAAGGGTTCAAGCAGCCCGCCCTGCTTTGATTGTTTTGACTTATCCTGTTGGCATGTGAGGCAAGTGCGAACATAGTCTTCAATGTCATCATGCATGTGGGGCCAATAATATCCTTGCTCTAATAGAGCCAAGGTTCGTTCACCCCTTGGATGTCTTGCCCATTTGGTGTCGTGACACTCAACCAGGAGTGTCTTCCTCAAACCGCCGACCTTGGGTACAAAGATTCTACCACCTGTTGTCATGAGCAACCCATCTTGTATCCAAAACTGACGAGTCTTCCCTGCCTTGATAAGGTTGATGATATTTGTCATAACAGGATCCTTGTCAAGTTAAGTACGGATGCGCACTCGATCCCCATGGATGGTGTAGAAATGGTTGAAATATAGCATGCGGCAAGCTCAACCCTCCGGCTTAGTGCATCAGCAACATTGTTAGTGGCGCCGGTCTTGTACTCCAAGGCCACATCGAACTCTGCCAGTTTCTCTTGCCACCTTCCTTGCCTTGCGTTGAGCTTAGGTTGTGATATTAAGTGACTCACCACTAAGTTGTCTGTCTTTACTATGAATTGTTGACCCAACAAATAATACCTCCACACCTGAAGGCAATGTATCACGACGAGAAGCTCTTTCTCGTGTGCCGTGTACCTTCGCTCCGCATAATTTAACTTGTGGCTCTTATAAACTACCGGATAGCCTTCCTGTAGTAAAATACCTCCAAGAGCAAAATTTGAGGCATCAATCTGTACCTCAAAAGGCTTGGAGATATTTGGTAGAGCTAGAACTGGATCACTCGACATCGACCGCTTCAGTTCGTCAAAGGCTTCTTGGCACTTCTCTGACCAAGTCCACTTTCAGTTCTTCTTCAACAATTCTGTCAAAGGAGTGGCAATCTTAGAGTATCCCTTCACAAACCGCCGATAATAGTTGGCCAACCCTAAGAATGATCTCATCTCAGACACATTCGTATATGGTTGCCTGTCTTGAATCACCTTAACCTTATCTTGATCCATTTTGATACTTCCCTGTCTGATGGCATCTCCCAAAAACTGAAACGTTCCTGAGCAAATGAGCACTTCTCGATCTTCACATAAAGCTGATTCTGACATAGTTTCTGAAAGATCAGCTTTAGATACTTCACATGTTCCTCCAACGTAGAGCTGTATACAACAATATCGTCAAGATACACCACGACGAACTTGTCAAGATACTAATGAAACACCTGGTTCATAAGCGTGCAAAAAGTAGTTAGCGTATTTGTTAGACCGAATGACATGATAAGAAACTCAAAAGACCTGTATCGAGTGACACAGGTTGTCTTCGGCTTATCCCATTTCTTTATTCTCACTTGATAATAGCCTGACCGTAAGTTGACCTTCGTAAAATATCGTGCATGAATCAGCTGATCAAAAGAGTCAGCAATCAATGGAATGGGATACTTTTTCTTGATGGTGATCTTATTGAGAGCCATGTAGTTTATGCGCAGTCGCAGACTCCCATCATGCTTTTTTTGAAAGAGCACATGTGCTCCAAATGGCGCTTTAGAAGGTCTGGTAAAACCCGTATCAATCAACTCCGTGAGCTACTTTCTCAATTTCTTGCAACTTTGGAATGGCCATTCTATACGGAGCACGAGTTGGTGGCTTAACACCTGGCACTAACTCAATAGCATGATCAATGCTCCTCCTGGGCAAGAGATGTTTCGGGAGCTTAGTAAGCATCACGTCTTTAAACTCTTTTAAGACTTTCTGTACGAGCTTTGGAACCGACCCTGTCTCGAGAAACTCTTCCACATATAAGGCAACTAACGAAGTGATCTCATGCCTCTTAACTCCTTTCTTTACCTGCGTAACTAAGAGAAACTTCTCAGCGTTGTTGGTGGACAAGATAAGGATGAAGCAAGGTTTTTTCCCCATCATGCACATCGTGTTGCTATATGGCATCACAGTCATCGTTGTCTCCCTCAGAAACTCTAATCCAAGGATCGCTTAAAAGTCGTCCATCGGCACCGCCGTGAAGTTAAGTTATCCATCCCACGAATATACTTTAACTTGGACTGATTTGGCAACACCATATATCAATTGAGCTATTAAATTCACTGCTTTGATCCGGCTGGAATCCTTCTTTAAGGACAAGCCCAATCGCTCCACCTCTATCCCTGACACGAAGTTGTCAGTCGCTCCTATTTCGACGAGAGCACGAATTGGTTTTCCATTGACTCGCATGTCGACAAACATAAGGTCGTTATTGGAGATCTTGCCACCCTTTTTCCTCTTGACAGGTTTGTTAGGGTTGTCTTCAACTTGCCTTAGTATAGCATCAATAAGCTTGCCTTTCTTAGCCTTCGAGCTTGACGCTTCTTTCTTCACAACATTCATCATATGTAAGGCCCCCACTCTAGAGCTAGTTTTGGATCCTAACTTGTGAGTGTGCCTGGATCGCGTGTCTTCCTCTTCACTGTCTTTGCTACTACTTTCACCACTTGACGCATACTCATTGACTAGGTGCGACTGTAAAGCATTTAGGGCCTTCTTATGTGGGCATTTGGCCACCCTGTGTGGTCCGCTGCACAGGAAACATGAAAGGACCCCCTTGTTTTTCAAATCTTTATTATTGTCTTTCCCTTTGAATCGATTGTTGTTCTTTGAACCATTGCTTGATGCCTGATGTAGATGTCCCAATTTGACCCCGCCTAATCTTAGGTGAATCCGATGATGAAAACAGGTGGAATAGTGCCTCCGTTCGATCTTCGAAAAGTGATCCAAACTCGGTATTTAAATTCGAAACCTTCAAACCAATAAAATTTTGAAGAACCATCGAAACTTGTTGCCCAAGTAAGGCGACCGCCAACTTGCATTGTGGCGGCCGCCATAGAACTTTGTAGAAACCCTAACCAAACATGGCGACCGCCACCTTTCATCATAGCGACTGCCAACTCCCATCATGACGACTGCTCTAGAACTTTGTGAAACTTTTCAAAAACATAGCGACCGCTAACTTGCATTGTAGCGACCGCCAACTCCAAATGACCTAACGTGTCCCAAAATGTAGTAGCATCTCATTGGTTGAAGAATTCTATAAATACCGTACCCAGCGTACGTTTTCAGTATGATTTTGCAGTGACTCAGACTCTGCCGATATATCGAGCGATCCCGAGCTCCGATGCCGAAACCCTGCCAAACCCTCGACTGACGTTGATGTTTTTCTTAGATCCCTACTCGAGGATTGGATCATTGAAGCACATTCCCGACTTGGGAATTCCCCGGCAATTTAGATACTTCGTTTGGATCCTCGATCTTTCTAACTCCCATCTTTTGGAGTGTTTGGGTTAAAATTTAATTTCAATTCGCGCATTTCTTTTATTCGTATAATTAATCTTGTTTCTTACTTAATTTGCTTTATTTAGTTTAGTATTCTTAATTAATTACTTAGTTCACACATCTACACTAAGCACATTATCTTTTTCTTTATTTTTATTCAATAATTAGTGCTAATATAATTTAGCAATATGACTAACAATGTCATTATTATTATAATACAAGTACTTACATGAAAATAGTTGTAATTGTCAATATTACACACATTTAATACTAATATTTTATTATTTTTTTTCTTTAATATTCCAGCATTTATTTTCTTTTCTCTTCCTTTAGTTAGTCTAATATAATTTATTAGCATTCTTTTTCATTTTCTTTTCATTTCTTATAATGTTAGTTTAGTACTCAATTTTACTTTCTTTTAGCATACTATGCATTTCCTAGCTTCTTATTTCCTTTTCTTTTCTTTCAATAATAAAGTGATTTTCTTCCGTAACATTTATTTTATTTTATTTTATTTTCTTTATTATTTAGCTTTATTCTCCTCATAATGTAGCATTTTAATCTCTTTAATTTTATTATTAGCTTTAATTTTCTTATAAAGTTATATTTTCTTTTTCTTTTTATAACTTTATCTTCTTTTGGCATTTATGTTATCTTTATTTTATTTCATTAAACTCCAAAAATCATAAAAAGTCTTTTTACCTAATTTTCATTCCTTAAACATAATTTTCTTTTCTTTTATTTTCGTTTTAAATATAAATAGTTAGGCTTCATTTTGTTAATATTTTATTTTTCTAACCTCTTTTTTATCTTAGCATAAGTTTCTTTTGTAACTTTCTTTTAGGATTCTTTTTATGCATATTTTATTTTGCATTTCTTTTATTAATTCATCATTTTAATGTTAATGCACGTTTTGGTTTCTTTACTTAAAAGCATATTTTAAAATAGTTTAGTTTATTTTTTGTAACAAACCATGTTTAGGTTATTTTAAGCGTCTTTTAGTATATTTTTGTTCTTTTATTTAAACTATGTTAGCTTAGTTTATTTTTGATGAAATCGCATGTAAATATGTTTCATGTATCCTTTTAGTTAGAAATTGCATACCATAAGACTTAAGATTTTACCTCTTTATTTGTTTTGATTTAGAGTACTATGTACATATATTATGTATTTTTTATATTTAATTTTGGACGTTCCTTCTTTGCCTCAAATTTTTTTATTTACATGTATTTGAGAAATTATATTAAAAAAATCAATGATGATTAGTAGAGGCCAACCTTATGGTTGGGCGAACGAGGTGCCTAACACTTTTTTTGATTCGTATTTTAGCCCCCGAACCCTTTTTATCTGGTTAACGTTTTAAAGATCAGTAACCAATTTTTTTTTCTTAATTTTTCTCAAAAACTAAGTGGCGACCCTATTTTCAACAAAAAAGAATTTTCAAAATTTAGTTTTCAATGTGTTAAAATATTTTTCTAAATATTTTTTGAATTTCTTATTTTTGAATATTTTTCAAAATGACCCCCAAATTCCAAAGCCACACTTGATTGTCGGTTCCCCCATTCTTGGGTTTGTTGTAACCATGTGGCTTGTCTGTTCCTCCACTTTTGTTAGAAGAACCATTCACTTTGTGTTTCGGGAACTCACTGACTTAGTCTACTAGACGTTCAGCAGCTGTCTGAGCACTAGACAAATCTTAGATTCGTAATTTGTTGAGTTCAAGTCGTGCTCAGGGCTTCAAGCCTTCCATGAAAATGAACAACTTGTCGTTCTCTGACATATCACGGATATCCAGCATAAGTGCAGCAAACTGCTTGACATACTTCTGGACGGTACCTGTGTGCTTCAAGTCACATAAAGCACTTCTTGCTTGAGATGTTCCCAGCTATTAATAACACAGAAATTCCGTTGTATCTCACCGTACTTGGTCCGCCACAATAGCTTGGCTTCCCCTATCAAATACATCGTAGCCATCAACACTTTCTGATTATCTTGTGACTTTAGTTCCCAAAAATACTGCTCCATGTCGAAAAGAAATTTTTCTAATTCTTTGGCATCTTGAGCACCACCATAAGTACGTGGCTCGGGGACACGCATGTGAGGTGCTTCAGACATAGCCACCATCGCTCGTCCGAGACCAGGACCTTCATGTACGTTACTAGTTCCACCAGTTGCGACAAGACGTGTCAACACGTTAACGCGGTTATTGATGTCCTCCATGTCATGCCGAAGAGTAGTTAGTCTTCTCTAAGGCCGTTGACATTCTCAGTTTGAGTAGAAGTGCCAGCAGCAACACCTACTTCGAGTGCCCGAAGTTGTTCCTCTAGTCGAAGGGAAATCCCAACAAATCCCTCGGCATGGTCCTCCAAGGTATCGAATCGTTGTCCTTGGTTAATCATCTTGCAGCTTGTCTTTGCAACACAATATCGGTTGTATGAATTCCCACGAGTTCATGTGTCTCAACGTGGCTCTGATACCAACTATCACGGGGCGAGGCTTGAGGCACAGCCGTGCTCAGCGTACACTGCGTGTGTCGCTTGTCGGATCTCGTTGGGTAAGCCCGTTAAACTCAATTAACCTCCAGACGAAGGTTTATAGCAACAAAAAACTGAACGAAAATAACGAAAAACAAAATTGCAAGCAACAGTACACGGGCATTCAAACGTAATAAAACAAGCTTTTATTAATCACTAAATGAAGATTACAAAGTTAGGATGTTGCACAATAGATTAATGGTGCAAGGCCCAGACATGGGCAATCTCAACGTTGGATAGGGAGGCAAGTTCATGTATTGACTCTTCTCTATAATAGCATTTTGGACAATCTCTATCTTTACAGGAAAAAATATCAAAATATTTGAGGGGTCATAATGACCCGAATTAAATAAAAATAAAAATAACTAAATTATGAGCTTTACATGAAAAAATTGTGCAGCGAATTATTGTCATATCACTAAGAAAGCAGGAAAAAATTGAAAAATGACACCATGTGCGTGCCAACTGGGGCATGCGGCACTGGGGAACTTAGGCGTGCGGCACAGGGGATCGTGCACGAGCATTAGGGTGCTGCACAGGGGCGTGTGTGCGCATGGGCGTGCTGGATGTGTTGCGCATGAGCGTGTGTGTGTATGTAGAGAGAGAAAGAGAGAGAGAGAGAGAGAGAGAGTTTGGTTGATAATGACAAGTTACATCAACATTTAGACATCACTTGGCTAAACGAGGGAAAGTGAAATCATAGCGGTTTTAGGTGCTAGTTATTTTGTTAATAAAATTGTAAAATATTAAATTAGAGTACTTTAGCCCTTAAATTTTTTTAAAATAACAGATTTAAGAAGTTAAAAAAAAACTAAGTAGACCAAAGGGAGCGGATGGGGGCGGTAGCCTCCCTAAAATTTAAAAAAAAACTCATAATTATAGTAGTATTAGTCCAAAATATATTTAGATTATATAGGTTTAAATCTCTAAGATTTTTTCTAAAAACATAATATATATATTCTATAATAATTTATAAAAACAATTCGCTGATCCTAAATTAAAATTATGTGTCAGTTGCTCCACCTCGATAACTCCAATTTCCAAACCAATTATGACTTGAAAGGTCGATTTCATAGTCAATTTACATCCTTGATGATAAAAGTGGGACAAGAGGGTGAATCATCAACAAACCCTACAAGTAATTTTCTACGGATCAAGACTTCTTCTTGATAGAGATCAATTTGTTGTTTAATTGGTGAATGTGTGATCTTGATGATGAAGTGAATTTATTTTCCACAAAGAATTATAAGTCCCAAATGGTTTTTAGATACAACACTAAAGTAAAAATTTATAGAGACAGGATAGGTACTAGACAACTCAGAAGATGAAAATCAGTAGTGTTTCGTAGATGAAAATCGAATTAAAAATACAAAATAGTCAAAATTACCCGTTTGATAAAAAAGCAAAAAGACTAAAAAGCTAAAAACTCAAATCAATTTACAAACGACAGAATATTTTATTCAAACTCTCACAACTTTTAAAATACAATAATAATCCCTTATTCATAACTTATTTACTATCATTACCAACTATATATAATTGTTAATATCAAAGTAGATAGTAACTTTTATTTACTATCCACTTTGAAAAAAAACAAAAAAAGCTAATTTTTTATCCAAATAATCAACTTTAAAAAAATTAGCTTAAAAGCAAAATCATAAAACAACCCACTTTGACCTTAATTTAGTTTTTTTTTATTAAAAACACAAAAAAAAAACAAAACAAAAAAGTAAACTTTTAAGCTAATTGCCAATGGGACCCTTAGCCTAAGTTCTAAATATCACATTATACATTTGCAACACTATACTAATTTCTAATACATTACTATAGTTATTTAAAAAATTTTAAATTTAAAAATCTTTCTATGACATCATGATTAAGTTACGAGTAGTATAAAAATTTTCATAACAACTTCAATTAAATTCACCATTTTTTTATAAGAATTTTATTAGCAAAAAAAATTACAGGATTTTGTCCATAAGGAATAAACAAATGGAATACGGCATGGGTTTAAAGTTTTGTGCGTTGCACGAATTTATGCTCAATAAATAATAATTAAAGTTTCGTGATTCGCACGAGTTTGTGCTAATTATTTAGTAAATTCAAACTTTAAGAAAATCAAGTCTGTGCATGACACAGATCAAAAAAACTAGCTATAATAATAAAGATCTTCTAAAACTTGGAGATGCGCTCACCCTAACCGGTACAACGGCTATCCATTAGTCTATGCGTAATCAGTTGGTCCGTAATATTCAAATAACTCTGCAAAGAAATTTTTCTTTCTTCGCGGTTCACACCCAATGTCTCGATACAATTGATCATTATACCTGAAAAGGTTTGAAATGACTAAATTAAAGTGAGGAAGATACTAAAATTGTTGGGTGCAAAAAAATATTTGACAAAATCGTGAAATATTAAGAAAAAAAATAAAAAATAAAAGAAAAAATGTACAGAAATAAAAAAAATAGAATTTGTATTAATTTTTTACTTACGTAATAAAATAAAAGTGAATAGAATGCCAAATTATTGATCAATGGAACAAATCAATTTTTTAATGTTCATTTATGATTTTAATTATTTTTAGATAGATATTATTTATGTCATTATTATCTTTTTATCTTCTATGCATTTTTATAAATATTTTTACCGTAGATATTTATTATTATTTTCTACATAATTTTACAAAATTACAAATTATTTTTAACGGTACCATATATGCAGAGCACCGATACAAGATCTTCTGTACTTTCCGACAGCATACTGCTTCATGTACTTCTCCCACTTCATCACATCCTCCTCCATTGCCTTTATGCTCGGCAATTCAAAGGCTCCATCGAGAAAATGTGCCAACCACCTGCACCTGTACGGACGAATTCAAAACATTAATCAAGATGAGTTAAAGTAATTTTAGATTAATATTAATGTAATAAAGGAGTTTTTATTTTTCTTGAAACTTAAGGCTAGGGGTGATAATCGCCCATGGACATCAATCACTCCTTGGTTAGTCCTTAGGCACCTGATCTCGGACGTGTACAAATTTGAGATGCTTTCCGAGTACCCAATTACAGCCAGTCGTGGTATTCGGGGATGAATGATTTGTCTGCAATAACATAAGAAGAGTTCAATATTTACATTTCATTTAAAAAATGACAGATTCTTCTATTTTGTAAACTTAGAATGAACTCATAATAATAATCTAAATTGTTTCGTCTTGTAAATTTCATAGAAAAGAGCACAAATTCATTAACGAAAATCATCCACTTCGTAAGACAAACACAATTTGTTTATCTATCTATTGATATTCGACCAAGTTAAGTTTTTAAATGGATGATCTTCTCTACGAACCTGCAATACCATTTGAGCCACCATTGTCGGCCCATTATGAGCTCACAAAATGAACCCTTGAGAGGTATATATAAAGAGGATAAAGTATGGAGATGAGTTCTTCCATATCACATTCTGTTCATCATAATTCATGAAAGGGTACCAAAACTATAACTCCCAAGTTTCAGAAAAGGACCTGTAGAGAGGAACTGTGGATGTTGGTGATCCCATTATGCAATCTTGAAAGGTAGGAGAGAGAAATATTCTTTTGAGCTTCTCATCACCTCTGTATCCAGTGGCAAGGATTACAAGGTCGGCTTTCAGACGCTCGGCTTGCCGGTCGTCGATGATCAAACCTTTCTCGCAAAAGCTAAAGCTCTGTGGATTCTTCAAAATGAGACTTCCTTCTTCCACTTTGTCATAGAAGTTGTCAGGCAGCAAAACAATCTCACAAGAGGAAATGTCTTGAAGGAAGCTCTGTTTTGGTATCATATTATACTTCTTCAATGGTAGTTTCCATTTAAGATAGCTCTCTACAAATTTTGAGACTCCCCATCGCTGAGAAAACAATATGATTCAACATATTACAAACAATAATACTAAAATTCTAAAAATCAAATACAATAAATGTTCACAACTATGCATATGTATGTCATAATCGTAATGTTTATTGATTTCATATGCATGTGGCTGGTTAAGATCACTTTCTATGATTGATCTGTGGCTAGTTTTTGAAAAAAAATTATACTCCTAAACAATTGACTCAATGTCTTCTAAACATCTGGAGTTTTAATTTTATCAATTGGGTGCTTAAATAATTCGATTTCAACCAATTAAAACCCCAGCATCAAATACCATTAAAAACAGACAAATTATTCAGCCTGGCAACTAAAGACTAAACCAATGTTTTGTCACGTCAGCTAATTCTCATTTTTTGATAGTTTTGACGACAATGCGTTAATTGATCAAACTTAAATTGTCTAGTTAGCCGATAGATAAAATTAAAAGTTTATATGTTTACTAGACAATGAGTCAATAGTTTAATAGTTTTTTTTTTCAAAAATTGTTGTGAATTTGAATTAAAATACGATCAAATACAACCCACAAATCTCGTTGTTAAAATACGCTATCAAGCCACAAATGAATAACGAACAAGAAATCAAGCAATCAACCACACAAAAAACACAATTTTACATGGTTTGATAATGAGTGTTTACATCCACCGGCTCACATTTTCATTAGATATTTGAAAGAAAAAATACAAAAATTTTGAAAAAAGAAAAAACAACCCTAAAACAATATAAAAAGCTTAGCTGCACAAAATTCTAGGCAACAATTAAAACATCATTTTCGCACAGACCGCTCGAGCGATCCCAAGACCATTTGATCAGTCAAACATCTCTCGCAGTTTTTATGCAGTTTTGCACAGATTACTGCGAGCTGCAATGGACCGCTTGAGTAGTCCGTTTCTATTAGGGATTTTCGTCACCTCTCACCAAAAATTGTCTTTTTTGGATTACAAAATAGGCATGCAATGTTGGAGCAAGAGAGAGAACGTTAGGAAATTACCATAGGTGAAAGAAGAGTGGCCAATGCGCTATGAAGAAATGTTTCGCCGGGCTTATGAACCAACAGTTCCGAAAAGCGATTGAAGTATAAGGAACCTAAGTGAACTCCCCATATGCTGCCGGTAGGGAACATCCAATGGACAGTCCTCAGAATCATGGTGCATGGATAATCAGTTCCTAATTCAGAAAAACAGAAGGAAAAGATGTGATGATTTATTGTCTTTCTTAGAACATGACAAGGTGAAACTAATGGCGTCGTGAGGAGATTTTAAGTTGCCTTTTTTGTTTTTATTCCGTAGTGTTCAGGATAATTTCATTGATTTTTTTACATTTTGGAAATAGAGGTGATTTTTTCTTTTTATCATGTGTTGTATAGTCATTTTATTTGAAGTAATATTAGATTATATGGGATGTGAATAGTTTTTTTAGAAAAAAGAAATTAAGGCCATGTTTGATACCCATTTTAAGCTTGGGAAGTGACTTGTTAGTCAGGGGACCTTACATATCATATTTGGTTTACACTTTTTGAGATGGACTCATAGTCCAAAGACTACGAAACCCGCCGGAGTGGTGGATTATGAAACTCCAGTAGAGCTAGGTTTCACAATCCAATTCATATGGATTGGAAAGGATATGTCCTCTTTATCCTCATTAAATGACAATAATATAAAAAATGCCCCTAATGCTTCTTTATCTTCAACACTTTTTCAGGAGATAGCTAATCAAACAAGCAATTAAATCCATTTTTAAATAGAATATTATTTGAAAAGATAGAATATTATTATTTTTTGAATAAGGGTAAAATTAAAAAATAAAAAATTTAATTCAATCCCTACATATGTAAATCAAACAAGTTATTATCAATTCATTACCTAATTCAATGTAAACTAAAGAGTAATATTGAAAATTAACAAATATTATCATATTCCACATTATTAAATTCTATTCAAATCAAACATGAGTTTGTTTGATTCGCTATCTATTTCTATTTAAATCAAACATAAAAAAACTACTATTATCTTATTACCAATTTATACACTAATCTTAGCTCATTATTAATTACACTCAATTTATACTGGTTATCAAACGAGATTTAAAAGAAATTTTTTAAAAACTCTTTTAATAAGCTAAACAGTATTTACAACCTAAAGATTGAATTTTTTTTTTGATAACTTAAAGATTGAATTTTTAAATAGTCAAAACAGTGATCTCTAAAAAATAGTCAACTTTTAAGCTGTGGTGTTTAATATCTCGAAAAAAATTCACAATCGTTTTTTTAAAAAAAAAAAAATTATACACATTACAAACATCTTAATTTTTTTGAGCAAAATAACTATAATATCCTTATTTAAAAGGGTAAAAATAAAAGAAACTGTGTTAATTTTTCAAATACTACTACTTAAAAATAAAAAGCAAAGTAATGTTAATATTTTTAATTTTTTTTTACAAAAAAAAATTACTCTAAACAAATTATTTCAAATACTTTTTACTCGTGTTTGTTTTAAGTCAAGTAAGTGAAAAGCTTTCACACTCACCATTTGCATTAGCACATTCTGTTGCTATATCCGCCGCAGATTTTTGGGAACCGATGACGGCAATTCTCTTCCCTTTGATTAACTTGGATGCCTCTGCATTATCCATACTAGAGTAGTCCATGGAATGCATTACCTTTCCCTTGAATACTTCTAAACCATGATCGGGATGGAACTCAGGGATATTCGGAAGCCCACTGTATCGTCCGATGCACAGAATCACAAAATCAGCTTCGTACTCCTGACACAGGCAATAAAACAAGGAACTCATAATCAATCCTATATTCCTATTTAATATGCAATTGAGGAAATGTTTACAGATAGAGTATTTTACGAGCGGCGTGAATTGCTGTACACTCACAAATTCGATAATTCTCGTGTCAAATATTAGTGTGAGATTTACTGCTCGAGAGTATGCGGTTGTAAATCATCGTACACTCACATGTTCGATGAATCTCCTATCAATCTTATATTATTTGATATCAGACTCACTGCACGCACTTATAACTGTGTAATAATAAATTTTTGTAAACTTACAAGTTGGATAAATTTTTAAAGAAAAATGCAAGAGGCAAAACTTCTCTTAATTAATGGTAGGGTATAGCTGCTTTTCACTCACCCTTTTAGTTCGAGCCCGATAATGATTAATTTGTATTATGCAGAATAAAATTAGAATGGGCTGTGTGAATTGAATTGAACATGTGCCATAAATGGTCCCTGAAAATGAGTGAAACTAATACTTTATTTATTTTTTTGATAAAATATTTTTATTATTTTTTTATTTTTTAGTTTGATAAAATATTTTTATTATTTTTTAATTTGATAAAAATAAGGTAAAGTAAGCCAGTTGATATTTTAACTCAAAATCATAAATTGATTTGCCTCAAAACTAAGTCATTGTTATATGTTTGCGAGAGATAGGAGTGTAAAAATAGTTCAAGGCTCGACGCGAGCTTAAAATTCATCTAAATCCATTATTGTGCAGGCCCGGGTCGGTCCGGCGCCGGGGCCGGGTCAACCTAGCCCGTACTGTTCATGAGCTGAGCCTAGGCCGGGCCAACCTGCTCGGCCAAAAGTTTGTCCGCAATGGCGCCGGACAAACTTTTGGTCGGCGGCGGCATGGTCGGCGGTGTCCAGCGGCAATGGCGCCGGTGACGGGGGAAGGTGAGCTGTGGCATCGCGGCGGTGGTTGGCTGCGGTCCTGCGGCGCAGTGGAGGCGGAGCACGCACTGCTGCTTCTCTTCTTCTTCCCTGTGGCTGTGAGAGTGAGTTGTGATATTTACTATAACTTATAAGGTTCTGTTTGGTTAGGAGCTTTGAAAATGTGAGCTTTTTTTCATTTTCTAATCTAAGTTCGGCCAAAAGCCTGGACCTGAGACCTGAGCCCAAGGTCCGAGCCTGAACCTTTTACTCCTAGGGCTTGTGCCGACTCTCGAGCAAAAAGTTCGATGCAACCCAGCCCAAAAATATGGCAAGAGCTCGCCGGACCTGAGCCGAGCTTGGCTCGTTCGGTCCACAACCGGGTCGGGCCGAGCCGGGTCCAAATTACACCCAGTGATAGAAGTGGAAGGTACAGTTGTTAGCGATGGTGGGGTTGTGGTGGTCGTAGCAACGACGGTGGTGGTGGTAGTGGTAATAGTGGTGGCAATGGTGATGATGGTGGGCGATGAAAGTGACGATGGGCACAACGGTGGTGGAGGTGTGGCTACAACGATGGGATTAGGCATGTGAGTGGTTGTAGTAGGAGTGAAGGTGATTGAGGTAGTAGAGGTGGTAGTAGTAGCAAAAGAGTGGTGGTGGTGGTGGTGAATGTGGTGTTGCTTGCTGTAACTAAAACAATTACAATGATAACGATAGTGGGAATGATAGTAATGGTGACAATGATGATAGTATTAATGATGGAATTGTGGCAACACTAGTTATAGTAGTGACATTGGCAACCGTGATAATTGTGGTATTAATTGTGGTAGTGGTGGGTAGACAGACAAGTTATGGTGGGAGTTGCGGTAGTAATGAATTGTATTAAAATAAGTATTTATTTTGGTTAAAAAAATTATTATTTTAAAAAAAAAATATTTTTAAGTACCTACAAAATCATAGAAAATAAAAAATATATATTTTTATATAATAATTTTTTATAATTTTTTTATTATAAAATATTTAACGTTAGAAACAAATAAAATCCAAATGTGCAAAAATAAACCATTTCAATCCTTTTCAAGAACCATGAGTCTCACTTGAAGAAAGCACATCTCATCTCGTACCATAATTTAACAATAATGTTACACCTATCGTGTTTACTTACCAATTTTAATTTATGGAAAATTTTACATTGTTGCATTTTGTTTATCATTATTCTAATCTGTTTTTAATTATGACTATTTGAATATGGTGTCCTTGCACTTAGCTAGTAGTTATTTCAACCTTGATGTACACCATTTTTGAAAAATTCTAGTGTGTCACGCCAATTAACTAACTGTTGTGTGCATTCATTTAATTATTTCAATTTTAATTTTTTATTATTTTAGCAATAACAATTTAAGGCTCAATTATAGAAAACTTTAACTTTGATTTTTAATTATTTTAATTTTAATTTTTTTATATATAAATTTAGACTCAATTATAAGGTTCAAATAGTATGCACCTAAACAGTGCATACGCATATTAAGAAAGTAGGGCTAATAGTTGGGCATGTACCAATTAAAAGTGTAAAAATAACTCACGACTCGTGGGCAACCCGAAGCTCATAACGATAGAGTTCGAGTTCAAACCATCAAAAGCTCAAGCCCGATTAAGCCTGAATTTTTTAAAGGATTGGGTCTGAGCCTTTTCCAGTAGACCGTGGGCTGGCCCACCAACCATGAGGCCCGAGACCCATCCCAAGGCTTACCAATTGCTCTTTTTTTGTCCTTGAAAATAGACGGCTTGATCACCGCTAAAATGATCCAATGGCTATAATTTTATACTTATAATAATAAACTTTATAATAATTTATAAATAGTTTATAACTTATCATAATAACTTGTAATAATAATTTATAGTTTATAAGTTATAACTTATAAATAGTTTATAACTTATAACAAATTTTAAGTAGTTTATAACTTATAATAAACTTATAAGTTATAAATAATATTAACTTATATTTTATAATAACTTACAAGTAAAAATAATTTATAATAACTTATAAACTAAAGTAATAAACTAAAAAATAATTTATATACGAAATGCAATTCAAAAAAATAATAAAAAATAAAATAAAACAAAATAAATTGAAAAACTCGCACCAAGTCCACCAACGGGCCGTATACCCTAGAACTGCACCTAAGTCTACCCATTTTCAAAAAAACCCAATTTAATTCAAATTTTAACAAAAAAACCACCGTGCTTGCGTTGGATTTGGGTTTGGTCCGCCCGTATCATGGTTACACCCCTAGTGCCAATCATGCTATAAATAAAACATCCTTAAAATATACGGAAAAACTAAAGAACGGTAAGATACCAAGTTACCAAAAGAGTTGGGAATTTGGAAAGATACTATAGGAGGAAAGAACGTTATGAGAGGCAAGAATGACGGGATATTTTTATTAAAAAAATGTAAAACCCTAAAATAGCAATGTACAACAACAGAGTAATTACATGATCAATAGTATATAAGGTAATGCTTTGCAATATCTATGGAAATTTATTAGAACAATTGGATGATATCGTTGAAAATAAAAACACAGAGGACATGAAATAAAAAAAGAAAAGATGAGATTATGTAAAGCGAGTTTCAAGAGAGTTCAAGGCAATTTTATTTAAAACTCTAAAGATATATATATGTTTATTTACCTTTTTTGGAAAAATGGTTTTTTTTGAGAATATTTTTTAAAAATAAATTTTCAAAATATTATTGATTTGCATTTTTCAGCGTGGGTAAACAATACTTACTCCTATTATTTTGACCCGTAAATTATACGGCCGGCCGACAATAGAATATGTATTGTTTCTCCATCTTATTAAATGAGAGTAAACAAATATTACTCATATGTCTATATATGAACCTCCATGGGAAGAGCCATATAGGGCGAGCAATTGCCCATAATAACTTGTAAAAATTTACGAATTAAAACCAGGGAAAATTAAACCAACATCACATGCACGATCCCCTTCCCATTCATTCACCCCCTTTGATTAGACATTATTTTGACTAACAATGAAGTTGGCTACCCATCAAAAAATAATAATGAAGTCGGCGGCTAATTTACAAAACTTTAAGGTGATCATCATTTGTTTTGCCAAAAAAAAAAGAATCAAAACAAATAAAAGCGAAGACAATAAAATCAAATATGTGAATTTGTATGTGGTTTCACAATTTTCAAAACCAAGGTCTCGTTTGGTAATTGGGTTTTAAGTTAGATTTTTTTGTTTAAAATCACTTTAATCTCAAAAAATATTTCATTGGGGAGAGATATGTGGTGACTACTTTAAATTAAAAGCTTAACATGACATTAAGTTAAAAGGCAAAAATATTTGTTTAAAGTTGCAATAATTTTTTAAAATTTATTTTTAAATATTTTATATTCAATATAGATTTTATTTGATAGATTTTGATGAGTACATTTTTAAAATATAATTTTTATAAACAATATATTGTAGAATAAAAGTTATAATATTTTTAAAACATATGAAAAATTATATAAAAAGCAAAAAGAAAAAGAAAATTTTTGAATTTAAAAACAAAATTTTTTGATTTTTTGAACTTCAAATAAAAAGGCAAAAAAAAACCGATTGCCAAAGCCAAAATATATGTGCAGATTAAAGACCGATGATTGAGTTTATACCTCTATAGATAATTTTTCACTGTCGTTTTTTAAAAATATAAGAAAAATTATGTAAAAAGCAAAAAGAAAAAAAACTTTTGAGTTAAAAAACAAAATTTTTTGTTTTTTTTGTTTTTTTTTTGTTTTAAATATTAAGGCAAAACCCCAATAAGGCAAAAAGCATAGATTTAAGTCGGCTTAAAAACTGATTGACAAACGGGACCTAAATATAATGCAAATTGAAGCCCGATGCAAGTTGAGTTTATACCTTTGTTGATACTTTTTGGGTATCGTGTACAACAATGCGCCATTTCCCCCTGGATCCAAACGGCGTGCCGGTTTCGCCCCATTGCTCCCATGACTCCATCTCTGCCTCAGACTCTCCATCATAATCAATACTCACAACTTTTGAGTTGAACTTGACATAGGGTAAGAGTCCAAAATGTTGGGCATAGGACTCGATGTACTCCCTGACTTTGGTGTTGACAGGATACAATTCTTCTATAGAAGCCGGCCACGGGAAATCAGAGAACTCGTAGTAGTCTTTGGTGTTTTGGAGCTTGGTGGATTCTATGGTTTGAGCCCAAACTCCCCCGATTCGGCCCTCGGCTTCCAACACGACCGGATGAAATCCTCTCTCCAGAGTGTACTTGCAGGCAAGGAGGCCGCTCACCCCGGCTCCGATGATCACCACACGCTTCTCCATTGCCCAAACTTTGGAGTTTTTGAGGGACTAAAACTAGCAAAACAGTGGCAGCAGTGTGGAGATCTTATTGCCGCCCAAACTTTGGAGTTTTGGACGGACTAAAAGTAGCAAAGAAAATAGCAGCAGTGTGGGGGATCTTATATCAGCCTCTGGCATGTCTATTTCAAGAAAGTTTAGACATTGATGACCATGTAAGATCTTATTGGTATTTTTACAATTTAATTGAAAGATATTGAATCGTCAACTACAATTTGGAAATACATTAATATATTATACTTATATTTACATACAAATCTAATCCACATTATTTGTGCACCCGTTTTTTTTTTTTTTTTTTTTATCGCTTGGCTCCGAGGACTAAAAACAGTTTTTGTTATTTTAGAAGGTGTTTGGCAAAGTTACTGCTTGTAACTTTTAATTTTTTACTATTAATTTTAGTTATAGATTACAAGTTTTTTCAAACATTTACAACTTCTACTACAATTTATAACTATTTTTTTTCTATTTCAGTTACAAGTTACAATTTTTAGCACTCACTCACAATTTCTATTACAATCTACAATTTATAAATTGTTAGTTTTAGCAATGTCAAAATCTACCTTGACAAGATAGTCATTGTTCTTTAATTAGTATTTGTAACATTTTTTAGCTATATATATATATATATATATATATTATAGCAAAACATAGGTCCCGTTTGGATAAATGGCTTATTTACTTATTGTGAAATAAAAAAATAGAAATAAGCAAGTTCGTTTGGCTACCTTGACTTTTAAGTGAATTATTTTCTTATTTACGTATTTTTGTTTATTTGACTTATTTTTGCTTAAATAAGCAACAATATTTAGTTTAAATCTTGCTTAAAGATTACTTATTTGGCTTATTAGCTTATTGACTTAAATTTTATTTATTTGGCAAACCAAACGAAATTACTTATTTGGTTGCTTATAAGCTAAAAAGCAAGTTACCAAACTGGTACTTCTTGAAAAATAAAATCTTTAATCCAAGTTTGTTAAAATTTTGAACGAATCTTTAATCCAAATTTGTCAAAAAAATTTATTCTATTTATTATATTTAGCATAGAATCTAGGAGATTAGTGGAGATTTTTTTACTTTCTAAAAATGTTACTTCACAAAGACCCGAACGTTGAATTGGAATTGTGTCTTAAGAGATTTGTGGACATTTTTTATTTTCTAAAATTTTTAATTCTTTTTATTATATTTAGCATAGGATCTAAGAGATTAGTGGACAATTTTTTACTTTCTAAAAATGTTATAACTTCCAAAACAAATCAAAATCCACTTTGATTGTATCATCTAATTCTTTTTTTTTTTTTTAATTTTCTTTTTGGGTAAGTTTACCGAAGGCATGTTTCGATTCAGCACTACTGAAATCTTATTTCTCTTTGTATATTTCCTAATTTTATTTTGTTTCTATATTAATATCTTCCTCGTTGTATAAAACTAAGCAAATCCGTCTAAATATGTTGAATTTGATCAAAAAATAAAAAAATAAAAAATAAATAAAACGATAGAATTCTTTTTTTATTTTTAATAAATTTTTATTAATCTTGATCGAAACGACTATACATTTTAGAGTCGTTTCATCACGATATACCAAAAATGTACAAAATTTAGATCACAAAAGGACAAAATGAAAAAAAATATATATATAGAATCACCATTATAGCCTTAAAATACTAGAACCAAACATAGAAAAAAAAAGATAAAAAATACGTGACCTTTTTTCTAAGCCAAACTACATTTTTAATTTTTAACCAAAATAAGTCACTTACCAAACAAACCCAAAACAATTTTTCGTCACACATAAAAAACTATTCAAAATATATTTATTATTAAGTTTAAGTACTAACCCCATAACCACCACCACCCAGAGCGCAACCGTCCGCCACCGTCCAAGACCCCGTGCCATTG
>JAOTRH010488636.1:0-24502 GCA_034768845.1 Heliamphora exappendiculata
GTGGTAGTTTGAAAGTGGTGATTTTGGGAGAAAAATATTGATTTTGATGACGATTTTAAGGGTAATTTTGGAGTGAAACGGTAATTTTTGTTAAATTGAACGAAAATTGTAACAGTTGTGGTCTCTTTGATGCTAAAATTAAATTTGAATGAATTTTAGTGTAATTTTTAAAACTATAAAAAAAAATTTATAAACAAAAAATAGTGATCAAAAAATTTAGAAAATTATTAAAATTAAAAATAGGCAATATATAATTTGACCCATTGATTGATTTTGACACTTTTTTAAATTTTTGTTACATATTTTGATTTTTTATTTTTATTTTTCATTTCATTTCGGTGAGAGGAGTAAAAAATATTTAGTAGATGTTTGTCACAACTTAATGCATTTGTTTGGTCTAAATTTTTTTAAATATTTTTTAAAAAATTTACTTATTTAGTCTTTAATTATAATTAATTAGTTTTTTAACAATTTTTTTAAAAAAAATTTCAAATAATTAAAAATTTATAAAAAAATATTAGTTCAAACAGACACTAAATCATAAGTTCAACAAAAGAAAATTTTAAAAACAAACAAATTTTCTTATAGGTTTAATTCCAAATCAACAAAGACAATCATTTTTTATAGCTTTAATAAATATTTATAATTTTTATTTAGAGTCACTATTATAATTTTATTAATTATAATTAATAAATTTATAATTTCAGTTGTAACAACACTCTAAATAGTTTGATCAAATTTTTTTATTTTTTTATTTGAATAAAAGAAGTCTAAAAATATAATATTCTAACTAAATAATAAAAAAATTACTAAATATAAAAATAAATAAAATAAAATAATCAATTATTCTAAATCGACCATTTTTGTATCTCATTTTTCTTAACAAGGAGGAGGAAGAGAAGGAAGCGGGCGTACCCAGTCGTGACAGGAAACCATGAAATGGTCGGCGCCGTTGCTCCGGTTCCAGTAAGGGTACTTCTCGGCAATGCCGCCGGCGTAGTCTCCGACCAAGGACTGGAGGCGATCGCGAGAGTAGCTGATGATGGGGCGCGCGTAGACGTACTGCACAAGGTTGGTGACGCTCACGGGGACGAAGAACGCGTGCGCTTCTTCCGGGTGAGCGGCCGCGAAAGGGTTCGCCGCGCTCTCCATCTCCGCCATGAACTGCCCTTCTATGGCGTATATGTCTTTCAGTGGTCCCGCATGTACCAAGGGCTCCTCTCCCTCCTTGTATATCCACACCTTCAATCTCTTTACCATCTCTATGTGGCTCCTGCATTTATTAAAAATAAAATTTAAAAAATAATAATAATTTTTAAAATTTGAAATTATTTAATGAATAGAGAACGCTATTCCAGTATATTAATGTTTGGGATATTAACAAAATTAGGAGTTATTCAGTATATATATATATATATTAATAAACAGCTAAACAAATTAATGAAAAAGGACTATTGTTTTAAATATATATACTAGACAAACCTAAGAGCATGTTTGGGATTTCCAACCAGTTTGAATTTTAAAAAATTTATTTTTTAAAAATAAAAATAACAATTAATTGGGATAATTAATTTTTTAATGTAATTTTAATTTTTTTGTTAAAATATTTAATATGCTCTTATTTTTTATTTTTAAATTATAATACTTTGAATAATATTATGACTTTTTTTTGTTAGAGAGCTGACTTGATTTTCTTATTGAGTGTTTATAATAATTTAATTTAAAAAATAATAGTTAGAGATGAGCTAGCTAACTAGTCCAAAGCTAAAATGATTTGGAATGTCAATAAGCTTTTCTTAGTTCCATGCATGCATATTAAGTGAGTCCACGTGAGATTAGACTCCTCTTTTTTTGAGATATTTATATACGTTGACGTGTTTTTTTTTAAATATATATTTTTTAATGTATAATTTTATATTTTTAGTTGTAGAACAGTATATTTTGTATAGATGTTATACATGTTATGCATGTAGGGAATTTGGCTTGTTTTTATTTTTTTTAATTTTTCTTCTAGCGATGACCGTTTGAGCGGTGGGGAGCGCGCTTGAGCAGGCTGGTGGCAAAGTGTTGGTCCGAGAGGTTACCACTCGAGCGGTGCTTAGGCACTCGAGCGGTGGTGTGGCAGAGTGTATGTCAGTAAGTGGTCCGCTCGAACGGTGGTGAGCGCGTTCGAGCGGTGGGTCCTGAGCACGAAAATCTATAAAGGTTACAAATATCTTTTTGGAGACTCAAAATATCTTTTTCAAGCAAATCTCTTTCTCTCCACCTTTTTTCTACCTTCTCTCTAGCTTTCGGGAGGGCCTAGGCTTAGTTCTTCGACGTTAGATAGCAGATCCTTGCTGTCGGCGACGTGAGTTTCGTATCCATCCAGACGGATTCTCGTCCTGACGAGGTTAGATTTTGAGGTATTGAGCTTTTAGCTCTTTGACGTATGATTCTACACCCTACTGCTGTTAAAGGGTGTTGTATATAATTACACTTGCTTTCACCCGGTAGAAATGCATTAAATGTGATTTTCATGTTTTAAACCTTGGTTTTGGGTAAAAAGTAGATTTTACGTCTTTTCTTGGTTTTATACATGATTCGGATGTGTTGAGATTCGTGATTTTCAAAATGAGATTTGAAAATGAGGTATTTTTATGAAAAACATGTTTGTGGAGGTTTGGAGCTAACCCTTGGGGGTGAGTCTCAGTTTTGTTGAAAATCTGTTGCTACATGCTCGTTGATCTCCATGTGAATGGATTAGATCTCTTTTATACATGCAATGTATAACTGTTTTACAGGTTTTCGTAGTTGAGTTACGGTTAAATTTTTAAATATTTTTTCTAGATGTACCGTAACAATGGGTATGTGGTTGTGGGCTTATATTGCTCATCGGTGGAAGTCCAAAAACGTGCACAGCGTAGGTGCTCTGTACTTTTGAATTAATTCCCGTAAATTGAGTCGAGTGCCTCTGTGAATGGCGATATGTGGGTGCTTTGGACCCTCGAATTTCGATCCCGTAAATTAAGCAGTAGGTGTTTTGGACCTTTGGGCTAGTCCCGTAAATTGACTCGGTTGTCTCCGTTAATTGCGTCATTGTCGTAACTCCGTATAGAGCTTATTATTATCGAGCAGGTCTTGAGTGGTGACTAGGATAATGGGCAGGAGTCTACAGTTGCTACCTTTGTCAGTGTGACAGAGTCGGTACATAATACTACATTTTATCTCTTTCTCCTCAGCTGTGTGTCCCGAGTGGAGAACGGTGTGTTTTACTATTTTTCCTTAATTGTGGCATGATATCTATTAGGATAATATGCATAGTTTCAATGATGAAAATTGTGATTTTCAGATGAAAAACTTGTGATTTTGAGAGAAATTTTTTTTGGCTTTCGTGGTCGAGTTAGCTCCCACTATATGATTGTATAGCTTGCTTTACAGCTTTACTGTCTAGTTTCTATTGAGTTTCGGCTCAAATTGTGAGATTTTCCTGAAAAATATTTTCAGGTGAGCATGTGGAGTTGACCTAAATTCCTGTTGTGGTGGAAGACTAGTTGCAGTTTCCCATTTTGACATGTACTTTTACATATAGTGCTTGTTTCAAAAAGTTGATTTTGTACGCTTTGAGCCGATATATTTATTCATGTATGAAAATACATGTTTTCTGTTTATGAGAGTTGAACTGTTAGAATTTCTATCCAAATAATGTATATTTTGAGTTGATTTTTCAACTGCAAAACTTATTTTCTCAAACGATATTTGGGTGAGTTTTCGCGTGACCCTAGTGTTTGGGGGCGTGACAGGCTATGATTTATTGGAATGAGTAGTGGAATAAAATAATAATTAATTTCCTTAAAATATTTATTCTAGTATTTGGTTAGTTAAAAAATAATAAAATATTAATTTTAAAAATAATTATTATTCCTATATTTTATGAAATAGGAATTTCAATGCAAATATTAAAAATTGGTCATTTCATGCATTTTTATATGAATTACATGGCGCCTGCAGGCTATTACTTCAATTCATTTAATTCTGTTTGAGAGAGAGATCCTCATTTCATCCTCTTTTAGGTTAATGCAACCGTTAAGAATATTGCGTCAGTATATTAATATGATGTATTTAATTAGTAGTAAATTTAAAAATATATTAATGTGATAGTACTTAATTAGTGATAGATTTAGAAATTCAATACAGTGAGAGCACAATTTTAAGTACATACGATTTTTTATAATCAATTTTTATAAAATTTAAATATTTATCAATAAGTAAATTTTTTTTATAATACATATTATCACAAAAGCTTCCAAAACTTGAATGTTTACAATAATTTAAAAGAATATTTTTATAATTAATCACAACAAATTTTGTTTTCAACTTCAAAAAAAAAAAAAAAAAAGAAGAAGAAAGCATCGGAGAGACAAAGGCCTTATTTGGGCAAACGTTACTTATTAGCTTATTGATTTATTTTTACTTATTTTAACTTAAACACTATAGAATTTGGCTTATTTGTTTATTTTTATTTTTAATTTTTTTTTATATTTAGATCAAATGTTTTTATTTTTTTCAACTCGTCTTAATGAGAGTAGTCTAAAAAGCATAATAATTTGACTAAATAATGAAAGAAGTTTACTAAAAACGAAAAATTTATAAAGTTAAATAAGCCAATAAGCCAATAAACTAAATTCACGCGGGCCAAATTAAAGTTTAAAAATAAGAAGTCAATTTTAGTATTTAGGTATGTACTTAAGAGGTATATAGTAATTTTAGGGGTACAAATAAAGTAATAAAAAAATATAAAAATATAAAAATACTAAAAATATTTTTACATGATCAATGAATTACAAATATAATAATAAGAGGATATAAAATATTAAAATACTAAAAGCTTTTTTAAAAGAAATAATAAAGTTTTAAATATTTAGCGGGGAAATAGGCTCTTAAATGTGCCTTAATTGGCTTCGCGTCTACGGCACGTACTCCGTAAAATCATGTTAATTCTTTTTAATATACAATTATTTTTTAAGAAGTATAAATATATACATGAATGGTGGATTGGCTTATTGACTTATTTTTTATCAAATATTTTTGTTTTAGTAAATTTTTTTTTATTATTTAGTTAAATTATATAATATTTTTTAGACTCTTTTTATTAAAAAAATTTAAAAAAAATAAAAAAAATAAGCAAAAATAAGTCAATAAATCAAATATTATGAGTTTTAAACTAAAATAAATAAAAATAAACTAATAAGCTAACATTTTCCCGAACAAAGCCATAGAATGTGCAAATTTTAATTAAATATATCACATATTCACCGCTCGGTAAATAATTTCTCTCAACACAGAGGAACAGTGTGAACCAAGTGATCATTATGGCGTATCATGTGCTAATTGCTAAGCACATGAAACCCTCTTTTGGCGGATTAATAAATAGCTATTGATTAAGATGGTGTTTGATATTATTAAAATTAATAATTTATAAATTGTGATTTAGAATAAAAATTATAAAAATTTAGTAAATATTATAATTAAAATAAAAAAATAGTTATAAATTATAGTAGAAATTGTTAATATTTTAAAAAAATTTATAATTTATATTAGAAATTAATAATGAAAAGTTAAAAATTACTAACAGTATCTTTGCCAAACACTCCTATAAGTATGATGTTGTAAAATCCAATATATAAGCATCCAATTTAAAGAGTTTTAACAAAAATGTTAAATACGTATATTCGGACATCATTTTGAGGATTCTTTTTTTAGTAATGAGGTTGATAAGATAAAATTAAAAGTTAAAAAAATCCAATTCAATATCTTGGAACGAGAATAAGAGAAACTTAGATAAAAAGATTAGAAACTTCTTGATTGCTCGAGAGAAAGATGTTTATAATTTTGAGTAGGCACTTAGTTTTGAGAGTATATTTTTGACTCTCGTCTATCTTGTGTTTTTGAGTTGTTTTATTTTTTTTTAATAGATGTGTGAGTTATTGTATTTTTTGGGAATATTTTTTAGCTTTTCGAGCTGTGAGAATTGATCTTTTATTAGCTAGAGTGTGTTTCTAATTTACATTGTAAAATCTATTTGTTGATATAATATTAATTGCTTACAAAAAAAATAAAGTCAAACATATTTAGTTCATATGGGATGAATTTTACAATTATATGAGATGCGTTCTAAATGAGAAATGTGTATCCAAATATGTGTCCAGACTACGTAACAAAAACTGAGTTTTAAATGTTTCAAAATTATAAAAATAAAAAATAAAATAAAAAAAAAGCTGATCAAGGAACCCAAAAGGTGCTAATGAACCATTATTTTTGCTAACCTTAATGTTAGACCTTTTTTTTTTTTCAATGTGCATCAAATTGCAAGAGTTTTAACAAAAGTACTAAATGTACATATTTGAACACATTTTTTTTCTGTATATAAGGCGAGTTAGATTTAAACACAATTTTTTATATGGGTGCGTTTCACCTAATTGTGTAACTCACATTTTTGTCCAAAAATGTGTCCAAGGTATGTACATAACAAAACTCGAGTTTTAAATATTTCAAAATAAATAAAAAAATAGAAAAAGTTCATAAAGGGATCCAAAAGCAAAGTCTGACTTACATTTATTTGTTCCAACAATACCCATAATTGATAACTATCTTTTTATCCAATTGATATTAATTGCATTCAATAAATTTGTAAAAACAAAAATATATAATTATTTTTTAATTACTTTTCAATTTTTCATTATTATTTTTTATTTTATCCATGCACATAGCGTGTGCACCGACTCTCTAGCGTATGTATATATATATATATATATATATATATAAACAAAACATTGAACATATTTCAAAAACAAAACAAAAAAAGGTTAAAAACCTGGAATGAAAAGTTTGGCAAACACTGGAAGTATTATTTTGATCTAAAACTTAGGAAAAGAATTTTTAAAAAAAATGTAAATTGCATGCATATGTTGAAACTTACTGATGAAACGCGTAGGAGTTCCTGTAAATGGATCCTCTGGGGATGAATCTCTCTTCCTTATCAGATTCATACTTCTTCATATTGATTGCCTTACGGATCGCGGCTCGTGCTTTCGCTAAATCATCTTCAACTCTTCCCAAACCACTTCTCTTCTGTGTACACACAGTATACATACAATTGAATTGATGGTGAAACAAAATGGATCAGAAAAGTAATTAATTAACAAGAAATAAGAAGTTTGAAAGTCACACACATGTGTATATATAATTATTTGGACTTATTAAGGTTTTAAAATACAGTATCGGAATGCAGTCTTGGTCGATATCGAAGTCTTTGTCGATATCAAGCAATAGCTCTTATGACAAAAATGAAAATAATAGCGACAAAGAATAACGCATTGCTAGACTTCGAACAAAGTTCTCTACTTCATGTTCATCAATAAATTAATGCAGCATTGAAGGCCTTAGGCTCATGAAGTTCAGCCTTCCCTTTTGCAGTACTCTCACAGGCCATTCAAAATTAGGACTATATTTACAAAATTATGTTGAATTCATTATGAAATGAGACAATTAAAATAATGCAAATGTGTAAAATTTTAATAGAAATAATGAATATAAATACCAACAAAATGAGTTAAAAATAAGAAATGGGTTTTAAAATTTTAGATAATGCAAATGTGCAAAATTTTAATAGAAATAACAAATACAAATACCAACAAAACGAGTTAGAAATAAAAAATAAATTTTTAAATTTTTCGACTCGAATCCAACGGCTCTGGCCTCCGTTCCATAAACTAAGTTTCAAGAAACACTCATTTTATACTGTAGCACTTCTTAAACGAGTCGGGTCATTAGTTCAACTCAAAAAATAATTGATTTAACGCACCTAAACAGTATCGACTGATATAATAATAAATATCGATATTAAAAATTCAAAAATCTCGATACGGGCGAAATTTACAACCCGGGTAGGTATTTTACAATCTCTGACCTTGCTGGTTGCACCTTCTACTTCTTCCATAACTGTAGACATAGAGGCCGAGAGAGACCATTGTGAGTGATTGCGGTTGGTTCTGGTGAGATTGAAAGAAGTGGGAAGAGAGAGAAGAGTGATGGAATGGTTTTGATGGAAAGGAGAGAAGTAGAGGACGAGACACAGAAGAAGCGCCGGGAATAGCAGGAACGGCACGGTGTAGCTGCAAGCCGCCATGGCCGGCCGGGTTCTTCAGGTGTTCTTCTAGTTTTCGATCTTGTTTGGGGTTACTTTCACAGAAAAAACTGGACAAGGCCAGACAGAATATTCTAGCAGTTGTGCGTCAGATAAGAATTCTGAGATAGATTGAGAATTTGCAAAAAGTCATCAAAGCTTCAGAGTTTTCTTATTATAATAGAATACACACACACATATATATATATATATATATAAAATGTTTAGTTTTTTCATAAAATAAAAAAATTGAAAATAATTAGATTATTTGGAATAATTTTTTGTAATTATTTTTTTATTTTTTATTAAAATATTTAAAATGCTCTTACTTTTAGTGTTTAAGTTATAGTATTTGAGACATTGGCACGATTTTTTTTTTTTGTAGAGTTGAGTTTTTTAAGTAAGGTATTATAGTAATTTTATTTAAAAAAAAATTAAAGTATTTGAGATACGTATTGATTTTTTTTCTTGAATTAAGATACAAAAAAAATTAATTAATATTTTTTTTAAAAAATCAAACAAAATAGCTTAAAAGCTGACTTAAAATATATCGCAAACAGGCCTTAAATGGATTAGTTGGGGCATGCTTAGTTGGGGAATCACAAGTGTCATGCCCTCATATGAAGTTTGAACTAATTAATTTATTATGACAGTGAGTTCCTTAATGCGCAACTTTAGGAGAAATATGTGGTACACTCATCAAATTAAGGATTCATGTTCACCATTAATTGAATATCTTGTCCTATTCCCTTCAAATAAAAATGAACATCTTGTACCATACAACATAATTATTGTGTAATGTATCAATCTAACAATAATATATTATACAATATAATATGGGTGTTTGATAAAAAATTTTATTACAATTTTTAACTTTTTATTATTAATTTTAATTATAAGCTACAATGTATTCAGTATACCAATAGTTTCTGTTATAAATTATATTTTTTATTTTTTATATTTCAATTACAAGTAATAATTTTTATTAAATACTTATAATTTTTATTATAAATTACAATTTATAAATTATTAATTTTAATAATATCAAATACTAACTACGCATGTTTGTATAATATTTGACCTTATAATTCATACATTGCATAATAATTGTATAGTAGAGAATTCAATCCCAATTAAAAAGTCATTTTCAATATGTAAAACTTACCCAGTTGGTTCACATATCAAAGCCCCAAAAAAGGGGAGAATTTATGGGATGGCATTGTATAGATCTGTATAAGTATATGTGACCAATCATCCATGAACACATAACTACATTTTTAGTGTGTGTTTAGACTTTTTTTTTTATGGTTTTTTTGTTTGTTTTGTTTTGAATAAATTTTTTTAGTAATAGCTTAAATAAGTGTACTTTTTAAATTTATTTTATTATGAATAAATAAAAAAATAAATTTTTTTTTATCAAAACCTTAAAAAATTTATATAAGACAAAAAAAACTTAATAGGTTTTTTGGATTTTTTTAAAGTTTTTTTATCATTAGTAAAAAAAAAATTTTAAATTGGCCACAAAGACTATATTTTTTGGAATTTTTTAATTACAATAAATTAAAAAATAAAAAATTTAAGTTCAAATATATATAAAAAAAAAATTTCAAAATAATCACAAAACTTTTTAGTTCAAATGTAGACAAAATTGAACCGAAAAATGGCAAAAAACAGCTTACATATAGATTTAGGCACTTGAGTACCTAGTTTTGGACGAGGGAAGCTTCTTGTGTTTTTTTGAGGAATAATGCATTGTTATGTTTTTACTTGATAGGTCTTTTAAATATATTTTTTACGATTAGATTTATTTATTACCTAAAAATTATTAAATTTATTATTTATTTTAAAAAAAAATTAATATAATATCTATAACTTTATAATTAGATTATATTTATTTATAAATAAATAAATAGTACATGTAATTTTAAGAAAAATAATTCAACACATATTTTTTGATCTACTCATATTGGATCAATTTTATTTTCAAAAAATTAGTGAACAGTTTAATTTATAAGCTATTTACTATTTTTTATTTATTTTAAGATTTTTTAACGAGTAAAATTCATACTCATAAAAATTTTAATGCATAAGATCGTTTTAGGACAAAAATACTTTAAAACAAAGAATTTTATTTGTGTCTTTTTAAAATATGTATAAAGAGTACAGATGAATTTATCTATTTTTTTAATTAAAAATGTGTAAAGAATACAAATAAATTTATCTATTTTAAAATTTATCTGTCTTATTGAAAGCATACATAAAGAACACAAATAAATTTATCTGTTCTATTGAAAACACACATAAAAAATACAGATAAATTTATTTATACTTTTTTAAAATATGTATAAAAAATAGAGATAAATTTATATTTTTACGTTATATGTGTTAATATGTAAATAAATAAATTTATCTATTAAACATAAATAAGTAGACAAATAAATTTATATGTTTACATATTATACAGATGAATATCAAACAGATAAATTTATCTGTTTGTAGAGTAGTTTTAGACGAAATTATGTAATTGAACTTTATGCGTTAAATTTTTTATTAATGCACTTTGCGCTTTAAAACTTATTTATGTAGATTTTTAATTAAATTTTTTTTTTATTTTTTATATGAATAAAAAACTCGAAAAATTATATAACAAACGAATTCAATTATAAAATTATATATGACTGTCGTGCCCTTGCACAAAACAGGCCTCTAATATTTTAATTTTTTAACTAAAAATTTAATATAGTCTATTAAAGATAACAAAAAAAAAATTTAAAAATAGTTGAAATATTAGAGGTATTTATCGTAATTAAAATTATAAATTATAAATTATAATTAAAAATAATAATTATAATTTAAAACAAAAATTACTAGTATTCTCAACAAATTTCACCATTACATATCATAGTCCAAAAAGTTCTTTTTATAATAATAGCTTCTCTCTCTCTCTCTCTCTCTCGCTAACGTTGCGCAACGTTTAATTAGATGACGAAAGTCAACATTCACCACCGTCCTTGGGAGTTGGATTACTACAAATTTTATAATAGTTTATTAAGAGAGGTTTTGCATTCACTTTTATAAATTTAAAAATTAGTGAATAATTTAATTTATAAATTATTTATTATTATTTATTTAGTATAAAAAATTTTAACGAGTAAAATTTATTTATCTAAAAATTTTAACGCACAAGATTGTTTTGAAATAAAAATAATATAAAATAGATAAATTTATTTATAAATTTTTAAAATATATATAAAAAATACATATAAATTTATCTATTTTTTATTAAAATCACATATAAAGAATACAGACAAATATATCTGTATATTTTCAAAATATGTATAAAAAAAAAAAAAAAATTATCTGTATTTTTTCAAAATATGTATAAAAAATATAAATAAATTTATCTATTTTTTATTAAAAGTACGCATAAAAAATACAGATAAATTTATCTATTTACATTATTTGTATTGATATGCAAATAAATAAATTTATCTGTTAAGTATAAATAAGTAGACATATAAATTTATTTGTTTGTATTATCTGTATTGATATACGAAGAGATAAATTTATCTGTTAAGCGTAAATATGCAAAGAGATAAATTTATCTGTTCGTATGGTATTTTCAAGAGAATTTGAGCAATTGGATCTTGCGCATTAAAATTTTTGTTGATGGATCTTAGATGTTAAAACTTAATTTTTTGAACCTTTCGTTAGAAGTCTCTTTAGAATTCTAGCGATTTATTTTATTATTTTTAGTGTATTAAATATTTATATAAAAAATTTAAATTAATTAAATAACTCATAGTTTTGTTAAAAATTGCATGGTGTCTAAACTCTATTGCTTATTTTTTAAACAAAAATTGAATTTATCCATATATTTAATATTATCTGATCAATTTAATTTTTGTGCATAAATAATTCAACAATAAAAGAAACAATTTAAATTTTAAAATAAATTCCTTTAAATTTAAAATTAATTAAACTGAGCCTATCCAATCCATTATTGAACCAAAAAGAATATGGACCCAAGTAGTTAGCCATCAAATAAAATTAGCTATCTATCATCTTCAAAATAAAATTAGAAAAGGCAATTTCCTCTTGAACTCAAATATATATATAGATAGATAGATAGATATCACATGCTATGGTCCTCACAGAAGCCAACACTCAAATTTAAGGAAAAGATTTGATTTTTTATAATTTTTTGTAAGCTCAATTCCCATGTGCATTTCATTTTAAAAAATAAAAATAAAAGTGCTATGCATATAAAAAAGTTATAAAATGTGTTTTTTTTACTGCAAATGAATTTGAACCGTTAACTTTGAATTATGTATATAGATTCATGGGCAAGTTAATTTAAATTATTAATATTTATGTAAATTATAATAATATTTATAAAAGTAATAGTTCTATGTAGAATTTTTTTATTTATTTATCTTTACTACACTCTTAAAGACATCCCAATGCCAATGGGTTGTCATTAGCATGACCATTATAAAAAAAATTTATTTGTGTGTTTTTTTTTTACTTTTTCTTATTTTCAGCATTATTTTAGTAAGAATAATGCTAACGACAATTTATTGAGCTGTCGTTAAAAAAATGTATTAATAGAATTTATTTTGTCATTTTATAATTGCTATATTTTAATAAAAAATAATTGAAATAAAATTACATTTTATATGATGAATTTAACTAATTTCACTATTTTGGAAAATATTTTTTAATGTTCTAAATATTATAAAATATAAAATAATATATTTAAAATTTATTACATTTATATAAACTAATAAGGACTCTAACAAAAGACTCATTATCGTATGTTTGGAGTGTTAGATAAGATTAATATGGATTAGATATCACAAGATTAGGAGTCTTAAGATATCAAATTTTTTAAATTAAATATTATAATTTTAATATAGTCATTTGTTTGTTTACTATGTGGAATAATTACTTATCACATATAACTTAATTCAATCATTTATTTATTGTTGTAAGGATTAGATAAATAATTTGATGATAAAAATACCCATATAAACAATTTGATATTCATTTTTTTTGTAAATTATTCTTGATTTCATTTTCAGTCTAGCACTGAAAATAATTTTATTATTTCTTATCTATTAAGGCCCAATTTTACATAATAATAATAATTTTTTTTAATTTGATTATTTATAGTTTTAATATAATTTATTATTGAAGGCAAAACTACCAAGATCATTATTTTTTAAAATAATTTTTTTTTTAAAAAAATTTGGATGGACAAATGCCAAAACGGATTTCAGATCAAACTTTTAATGTCGAACGATAAAAAATAAACCCGTGCAACCGAAATTAATTTAGAATAATATCTTTTACCGGTTAAATCTTCAAGTACGTTTTTTATTTCGAGTTAAAGTTCCCGTTATACTTTCTACTGTATTTTCTTATACAAGTCCCGGATATAGTATGTGTTATAATCATTCGAAAACTCGTATCAGCAGAACCTAGACACATTTAGTCTTGAAAGCAAGTTATGAAACTGGTTCAGCCTACCCGCATATTTAAAAAACTACAACAGGGACCTGTTGAATAATTATAACTAAGACTTTCAATGGAACACAAACGCCCATCAACGGTTTTCACAATTAAGCAAACCTCATAGCGGTATCTGAAATTATAAAAATCTTGCAGCGGTTTCTATAATTTTCATAAAATACTGAATTACAGTTCACACTACTAAAGAACTATAATTGCACTCTAAGCTATAATCTCAATACCTTCTTACATTGAGTTCCTGTTATTAAATGCTTAATATTTCTCTTCACTTTAAGATTCTCGATAGCTGCCAATTAAATTTAATTACTGATAATTTAATTTAATCGACATCTTTAAATTGCTTAAGCCATTTTGCTTAACTTATTTGATCGCCGGATAATCAAATCCACTACATGGTTTGGTCTTGTTAAAACTTATAAACTTTTTTAAGGGGTACCATTAATCTCAATTTTTCGAGACGTGAATTCTGTCAATAATTAATATTCACCATATAAATAAAATCGCTATCTAACTCACCGGGAATATAGACCCATATAAAATCACACCCTCTAATGAATCAATACAGCGAATATTAAATATACACAAATCAATAATTATTTCAGGATTAAGAGTATAAGCACTTTTCATAATAACTTTGGAGTGTGAATTAATTTATATAGTCTGTATAAAATTAATTACTCCAAATGTCCCGTTCAATACACACAAAATATACTAGCACAGAGAGTCAGAACAATAGACGATACTATTATCTGTTCTCTGTGCTATAGTCGTATTGATGATTTTTCTATTTCCATCTAAACTGTGAATATAAAACTTATATTCTGTAAAAATCTAAAATCTAATCTTCTGTGTGTAAGTCGTACTTTACACACTAGATTAAATATTATATAGAATATTGGACATCTATGCATAATATTAAAGAAATAATATACATACATTACTCATTAAGATTCTCATAAAATAGAAAATTAATTTTATTAAAATATAATTAAATACTAAAAACATAATTTTTACTATACCAAATCTAACAATCTCACACTTATACTCAAAATTATGCAGCCATACATCTGACTCACATGCCCTCTACATGACTATCAAAAATCTTAGCCAGTAAATTTTTTGTAAAAAGATCTGTAAAATTGTCTCCTGGTGTAATTTTAGTCACAGCAACATCACTCATGTATACAATTTCTCGTATTAGGTGATACTTACGTTCAATGTGCTTTTCTTTCTTGTGGTTTCTTGGTTCTTTCGAGTATGCAACCGCTCCGCTATTATCACAATAAAGTGTAATGACCGACTGAACTGAAGGTACCATGTCTAGATCCAACAGAAAGTTTCTGAGCTAAACGGCCTCATTGGCTTCTTTAGAAACTGCCATGTACTCGACCTCCATAGTGAAATCAATAATGCAGGACTGCTTGAAACGCCTCTAACTTATAGCTCAATCTCCTAAGGTAAACACATATCCTGATGTAGACTTGTGGAGATCTTTGTCAGACTGGAAATTTGAGCCTGTGTACCCCAAACGTACTAGACCGTCTACTTGGTAAACCAACATATAATTCTTAGTCCTTTTCAGGTACTTAATTATATTTTTTATTGCAGTCCAACACTCCAACCGTGGGTTAGACTGATATTTGCTAAACATGCCAACGACAAAGCAGATGTCGGGTATAGTGTAAAGTATAGCATACATGAGGCTTTCTATTATCTAAGATAAGAAATTGTCTTCATCTTCTCTATCACATCAGGTGTCTTCGGACACTGATCTTTGGATAGAGTAATTCCATACCGGAAAAGGAGAAACCCTTTCTTGGAATCCTGCATACCAAAATGAGGAAAGATATCATCGATATACTTTGCTTGTCATAAGCCTAATATCTTTTATTTTTAATTTCGCACAAGCGTGATCCCAAGGATGTGACTGACTTCTCCCAACTCCTTCATATCGAATTGCCCAGATAACTATACTTTAACCGTAGATAATACCCACACATCATTTTCGATGAATGAGATATTGTCTACATAAATTACTAGAAAAATCACCACGCTTTCGTCACGCTTCTTGTACATATAGGACTCATCCAAACTCTGATAAAAATCATAAAATTTTATAACTTGATCAAACCGAGTGTTCTAAGACCTTGATGCTTACTTAAGTCCATAAATGGGTCTCTTAAACTTGTACAACATGTGCTCTTAACCTTTTGCAATGAATCTATCTGGTTGTATCATATAGATACACTCGTCAATACTTCCGTTAAGAAAAATTATTTTGACATCAATTTGTCAAATTTCGTAATCAAAATGAGCAACAATAGATAAGAGAATTCGGATAGACTTAAGCATGGCTACCGACGAAAAGGTTTCCTTATAATCGATCCGTTCTTTCTAAGTGAACTATTTCGCAACAAACCTGGCTTTGAAGGTTTCGATCTTCCCATTCGTTATTCTCTTTTTCTTGTAGATCTACTTGCATCTAATGAGTTTTATCTTTTCGGGTGGTTCTACAAGTTTTCAGACCTGATTGGAATACATAGATTTCATCTCAGAATTTATAGTCCTTTGCAAAAAATTTGTATATTTGTCTCGAAGTGCTTCTTTGTAGTTATAGGGTTCGATATCTAATTTTTTCGAAAACTTGTCAAAAGACTCTTCCAAGAACATATACTGATCAGGTTGATGAACAACTCTCCCATTACAATGAGATACTACATGTGCCTATGTACTAGCAGTAACACGTTATGCAGAATCTGAACCCTGTGCATCAGCACCTTATTCATAATTTACATCTGTCCTGATAATCCTGTCACAATGACGAAGCAATGGGATATCAGTGAGTTGTAGTTCCTCTTCCGTTCTACTAGTGTTTTTTCTCAATTTTTTAATAATAATATTGCTTTTAGGCCTGTGGTTTATAATATAATTCTCTTTCAAGAATCGAGCATTGGTGCTGACAATGACCTTTTGATAATTAGGATTATAAAATAGATTACCCTTCGTTCTCTTGGGATACCTCACAAAGAAACAGACTTCTATCCTCGATTCCAACTTACCCGCGTTCATATTCAGCACATGTGCTGGACATCTCCAAATCTGAATGTGTTTCAGACTACGCTTACGTTCTGTCCACAATTTCGTGGGAGTAGAAGGTACTAATATAAGAATGTAAGCCACTGTCTCTAATGCGAGTCCCCAAAACGAATCGGATAATCTTGAATAACTCATCACGAACCTTACCATTTTCATAAGAGTCCTATTTATTCTTTCTGTTACACCATTCTGCTGCGGAGTGCCAGGTGCAGTCAACTGGGATATAATCCCCTCTGATGACAGGTAATTCCTAAACTCTCCAAAGATGTATTTTCTACCACGGTCGGATCGTAATAATTTAATACTTTTACCCAGACGCTTCTCTGCCTCCACCTTGAATTCTTTGAATTTTTTAAAGTATTCAGACTTACGATGCATCAGGTAAATGTATCCGTACTTTGAATAGTCATCAATAAAACTGACAAAATACTCAAAGTCACCTCTAGCCCCGATTGTCATAGGACCACACACATCAGAATGAACCAGCTCCAACAGCTCTTTAACTCTATAGTCTTTGGCTGAAAAGAGCCACTTGGTCATCTTACCCTCTAAGTAAGATTCACAGATCAGAAGTGCCTCCACTTTCAATGAACTCAAAGGTCCATCTGCTACCAGTATATTTATTCTTTTTGGATTAATATGACCCAAGCGTAAGTGTCAAAGAAACGTTTGATTCATTAAAGAAGAAAACTTTCTCTTATATGGTAAATTAGATGTGTTATTCATTTCAATTAGTTGCAGTGTAGGAGAGATATGAGATACGACATACAAATTATCCACCAATATACCAGAATAAATAAAATATTTATTTTTCTTCACAACGACAGAGTCACTAAAATGAATAAGATATTTGTTCTTTATTAAGCTCAAGACTAAAATTAAATTTTTTCTAATCGAAGGTACATAAAGACAATCTTTTAGAAGTAGTATCCTATCTCTACTAAAATTGAAAGCGACATCTCACACTTCAACTGCTGCCACGGTTGTATTATTGTCCATATGTAGGTATATTTTTCTATCACTAAGCTGCATGGTTTCCTGAAACCTCTGTAAAGAATTACAAACATGATTAGTGGCTCCCGTATCTATCTACACACCAGGTATTAGTAGATAATACCGCTAAACATGTTTCAACTACCAGTGAATAGAAATTACCTGGTTTATTCTGCTTACTGAGAAAAATCGAACATGATTTTTTTCAATACCTAAACTGGTTACAGTGATAGCACTTACCTCTCGGCTTCTTCACACAAATTTTTGGTCCCTTAACTACTTTTGGACCTGTGATAGCACTTGCTTCCATGCAAAATTTTATTCACTTAAAATCATAAAGTATAGTCAAATTAATCAAAATTATACACAGATTCCAAGATAATCTATATTCATATATGAAATAGCATAATCAGAGTAGATTCTATATGAAACAATGTGTATGTGACTTGAAACATCGCTAGATTCCAAAATAAAATCCTATATGGGATCTATATGGCCGAATCGCATTTATTTATCAGAAATTAAGAAATTCACAAAGTCAAATTAGCTTTGACCCAATTTACTTTATAGGCCAAACCCCCCTCAACTAGAAATTGCAAAATTTTTCTTTCTTTTTCTTTATTTTTGTTTCTTTTTCTTCTTTTTTTTTTTCATACTTTCATTTGCGACTTTCACATTAGTATGAACGAAAAAATAAAATTCGTATAGGTAGCAATTTTCTCAAGCTAAATATACATAAACAAAAGAAAGAGGGAGTGTAAACATTTAGTTCAATCTGGTCGCCAATATGTGTCATTTTGTGAAAATTTAAAAAACTGAAAGATTAAAAAGACCCATAGATAAATTTGATCTCAAATTCGAAGAATCTCTGCATCTATCAACGTTCAAGTGGTGTACAGAATAAAGTCATATTTGAAAACGTTCTATCCAGTATGAACTGACCTACTCAAAAAAATCAATGTGATTTTTAATCTCAAATCCTAAACTATGGAATTTCAGCCAAACAAAAAAAATGCACAAATAAGGTACTCAATTATTAATAAAGTCCCCTACAATTTTTATAGTTATCTCAAATTTTTTATTTATTTAAGAACTCAAAAAAAAAGACTTAAACGAACAATTCCAAAAAAGAACCCAAAGCAAACTAAAAGATACGACTAACTAAAAAACTGTCAAGATCACTTTTTCTCACCCAAACTTTTCTAAACTTGACTTGGTCTTTCCTAGCATAATATTCGGGTATAAGTTTAGGTAGATTATTTTCAGTCCATGTTTGAAAACAGTTCTCCTAATCCTGGGATAATTCAGTCTATTTCTAGAATCATGCATCTGAGCAAAGAATCCACTATTTCTAAGAACATCAGGATATCCAGAACAAGAATCAAGATTGCCATACAACTGAAAGAAGTTTGGTCTAATATGCCATTTGACCCCACAATAATGACAAACATGTATGAACTTATACTTTCTTACCTCACCATTAAAAATGGTAGTTTTACCCGTCTGATTCTGTCGTTTTTCATTACTTTGGCTAAAATGTTTGCAGATGATCTTTTTGAGTTTATGCTTTTTTCTGTTTTCACAAACTTTGGTGCAGATTCAGGTTAAATTGGTTGGCTAATTTTTTCTTTTTCTTTGGATAATTTGTTGAACGACGCACTAACGAAGTCGAGTCCATATTTATCTATTACAGTTTTTTGCAGCCCAAGTAAGTCATCTAAAGCCTTAGTACCTGCATTTAATTTCTTGAAAGTAGCTTGAGCATTCAAATAGTCAATTTCTAATTTATTAAATTTACATTCAAGCTCTTTTTTTGAATTAATACAAGCACACAGTTCATTTTTGAGTTCAGTTAGTCTGATCATTCTTATATGACTCAACTTAAACAAGTTATTTCTTTCTTTTTCACACAAGGTCTGCCTATCAAATTTTAACTTCCCTACCAAAGCTTACTTTGAGCTTTAGTTAGCTTTTACTTGACACTTTCATCCTCTTTTTCATACAAATTAAATTTTTTAACAAATTTAGCATTATGCTTAGTGAACAAATAACTCTCATTGTACAATTTGTCATAAGTTTGTTAAAGAGTTTCATCATCCTCAGACTCATTATCCTTTTCACTTTTCTCTTTTTCATTACTAAAATCATTTATAGACTTATTATTTTCAGACTCAATTGATTCCTCCTAAACAGAAGCAATGAAAATAGTAACATTATTATTATTATAATTAGGCTCCATCTCATTACTCATGTCAGGTTCACTCTCATCATCCCAAGTTGTGACTCTTTTTTGTTTGTTTTTAAAAAGGTTCGGACATTCTTTAACTATATGTCCATATCATTTGCATTTTCATAGCATTGAATTTCAAAAATTTAGCGTGTCGATAATTTTTTAATAAAATTGGACATATTTTTTATTTTATCTTTACCGTGTTTCTTTTGTAATTTTTTCTCCTGATTAGCCTTTTTAATTTTTAAAACCTTCTTGAATTTCTTTATAAAAATAGCTATCATCTCAGGGTCTAATTCATCATCTGAGTCACTTGTAAAACTTTGAGTTGAAGAAAATGTCAAATTTTTTGAAGCCTTTTTATTTTAAAATTTTAGCTCATAAATTTATAAGTTTCCAACTAAATCTTCAACAGAAATAGAATCAATGTCTTTTCACTCTTCTATTGCTGTGAATTTTGATTGAAAACGTTCAGGTAAAGTTATAAGAAATTTTTCGAACGATTTTAGAAGTAAAATTTTTTTCCACAAGATTAAAAGATGCATTTACAATATTACTTAATTTTGCGTAAAAATCATCAAAATTTTCATCTTTCATGTATAAAGTTTTAAAATTTGTTGTGAGACGTTAAAATTTTAAGATTTTTACGGTATCAGTCCATTCGTGAGTGATTTGAAGAATATCCCATAAATTTTGAACTTTTTGAACCAAATTACACGTACTAATTCTACGAACCTCATCTTATTTGACACCACTAAATATAGCATTCATGACTTTGCTATTCCAGCATATGTCACGCCGTCGACCCGAGGCACGTGAATCCCTCCCCATGAGACAACCTAACTTCATTAATCTAATGTTAAGAATAACCCCTTTTGAAAAGAAAAGTTATCTTATTTTAAAAAGTTGTCACTTTTCTAACTTCAAAATTTTCTAAGTGTAAAACTAAAAAATTTCGACAAAATTTTCTCTGTTTTTTGGACTATCCCAAATTTTTAAAAACCTGTTAAATTCAAATAATAATCTATACTCAGGCACAGCATGAATTTTAATTCTCAAGGGCAATTACAACTATTACTAATCATTCATTCCCAATTTCATAACAGTTATATCAAATTCCACCAGAAATTAAACCATACAAGCTTAAACTATGCATGACTGTCATTCAATGTACGTAATAGATACATTTATCCAAAACACTATCATCATTCTTTATATCTCTTTTACATTAGAAGATTTTTAAGTAAAGTCATCATACAACAGAAACAATTCCTTTCTCTTTCTTCTAGTCATATTATACTTCAATTCTTTTTCCGATTCGTTCAAACCTGAAAAAAAATATTAGACAACAACCATGAGCCGAAGCTCCTACGATAATGACTAAAAATAATGTAATACATGATAGTGATGTGTAAGTGAATGCCATTATGCAATAAAAATTAACTCATTTTCATAGCCAACATGAACTTATACTCACCTTTCTTGTTTTAAAGGAAATTATTCGCCCATTCTTGTTCATTTATTCTTACATAACTAGTTTCTCTATTTCAGTTTCAAAATTTTCATATATGTCATCCATACGCCTTACCTTGTTAGTTAAGTTATTATATATGATTTTTATTCCCATTACGTTATTTTCTTATCTCATTTAACTATTTATCCCAACACACACCTGACATCCCAACGTAGTAATTTATCAAGCACAATTTCTTACTTTTGGATCCAGTTCACATATATAGATTGTTCTTAACAAGGTTATCATCAATTAATTTATTTCATATAACCATGAGATTGTTAAATTCTTATTTATTCATTTTCATTCAAATTTCATTCTCTTTTATTTTCATTGCATGTTCTTTCAAAATTGATTCTTTTTTTTTTTCATTTCATTACTCAAATGCCAAACCGACATAGGGTGCAGCTTATAGAAATCCCTCTCTATTCCCCCAATAGGCTTTGCGAAGCCATTGGATAATAGATAATTTTATAACTTACCACTACACTCATCTGAAACCAACGTCGGGTGTAACTTATAGAAACCCCTCCCTATTCTCCCAATAGGCTACACAAAACCATTAGGTAATAGATAACTCTATAACTCACCACGACAACCGCCTTTTTCGATTTTTCAGATGAACGCCAACTGGTAGGCAACCCATGCACACCTTTTCGGGGGTTAACCCGATGGGTAGTGCACCCTACTTGAGCAAGTTTTCGATCTTTTATCGCGGAGCTAGTCAAATTCAACTTACTCACATCAATCACAACTGTCGATTCTATATTCGATTTATCATATCATTATCTTTTTAACAAACTAGGAGTCCAACCCAAAAACTAGTTCCTTTCCCCAATCCAAATTTTAAACCATTAATCAATACTCATTATAACGTTCATGAGCCATACTATTTATTAATTCCATTTATCAGGTTCAACATTATACACCTCAAAACACATTTCACACTCTCACCAAATTCTCATTCACCCAACTTTCATTAATAAGTCAAATGTAATTAAATCACCAATAAATGTAGCCACTCCCCTTGATGATTCCAATTTATTCAACACATTCATCATATTTTATGTTTTAAAATCCACAAACCAGGGATTTGAGTTTACATAACATCATCAATTAGGGCTTTACCAAATTTCCCAAATAACCACCAATCTAACCCATCTAGTTTCAACTCGCAAACGATGAATCTTCAACCATATATTATTAATCCAATTATTTCCCAAGTATTTTAAATTCATGCATTTGAACTCACTTACCCATAGTATGAATGAAAACCATAAATATGTGTGTGTGTGTGTATATATATCTCATAATTCTAAGAATTCAGGATCTCAAGTTTCAATCATCAATTTATCTCAACAATAAGTCTCAAACCTTTAACTAATCATTTAAAGCCCCACTTCTACTATCCTAGAAATCATTCACCCAAGTTCGCATACATAAACAAATCATTCATCTTTTTTGAAAAATTTTGGGTTTTTGTAACTAAGTTTCTCAAATCACTACAATCACCTCGAACATTTAAGTTCATGACCAAAATGTGAATTTTATTCTTCAAGCTCATCACACTCTCACATATAAAACATTACATTTTTTGGATGGTGTAAACTCAATAAACTGAATCGGAGTTCATGAATTCAAATCGAAGCAATCTATGATCTGGTCTTTTTATCTCAACTTCCCACTTCACACGTTCATTTTCACACCCCATCCAAGAAACTCAATTAGCTCATCTTATTACAACTCGTCCTTCTTAAATTAGAATTCATTAGTTTAATCATCCACAAGTTAAACGCGACACATAACAACTCAAACCCACTAATTAACTCAATTATCTCAAAACCAACGTAACACGACTATACCCCTTTTTAGGTTCATGTATCAAAGTGTCACAAATCTTAGTATTAAAATATAAGTCTAAGTCCAGACCCACAACTTATTGATCATATTCATTCTCATTACTCAATGTGTTTGATTACTTTAACTTAAAATTTATTCACAAATTTTACCAAGCTTTATCAAGCTACATAGCTCAATTTCTTGGTTCAATAATCTATATGTTAGATACACCATAAAAGAACTCAAACTTACTAATTTTATTCATTTTCCATGAACCTTTACATTTCAACCGTTTAACATAAAGCTTCTATCACACCCATCCCACAACTATGAGATTAATCAGTGAATTCATCCCTTCCCCCATAAAATTTACAAGTCACAAGTTCCAACAACTCATTAAATTTCCATTTTCATTATTACATCAAACAATCGAAAGTTAAATCATGGATTCAACTAGAACTTTAACCACAACTTCCAAGATTGGAGCTCAAGTCATCCAAATAGTCTTTAGTTCTTAACTCTACAAGTTACCTGGCTTAAGAAACTAACTATGAGTTCCAATTTCAATCTATCACCCAATTTTCATGAATTCAAATCAAGAAACCGAAATTATATTAAGATTTCCATCAAATTCTTAGAACTTCTAGGGTGTCGTGGGTTTATCTCAAATCTCAACACATATCCAAGCAATACATCAAGAATAGTCAAGATCCTACCTCTTAGGAGCAAAACCCCCAAATTCGAAAACCCTAGATGTTTTTGGCCACCTTCAATCTCGGTTCCAAGATGATTCCACGCGATGCTCTTGCTGCGTAGAGCTCGATTCCCGGTCGACAGCGTTTAATTTGGAGAAGAAGGTCATCAATTTCTAGTGAGAAGTTGGGTCGTGAAGCTTGAAGAAGCATCCAAGTTCCATGAGGAACGGGAAAAGACGAAGAAAAGGGGAGGGGGAGGAGCACCGGCGGGCCGCATAGAAGAAAAGACTTCCCTTTTTGCTTTATTTTCTTTTTCCTCTTTTCTTTTCCCAAGGTCTTTAAAAAATTACAACCATAGAAATATATATATATATATATATATATATATATATAATCATGTTTAATTGAGAAAATAAATTAATATTATTTTTTTTTTA
>JAOTRH010488647.1:0-24501 GCA_034768845.1 Heliamphora exappendiculata
CAGCCCTTGTACAATGTGCAGTACAATGGTTGTACATGGTCACGCGAAATGGGTGTGCGAAGTAGCAGTAGGAGCGCTCGTAGTTGGCCCTCAGAGATATAACGTACATTTGACAACGTTGTCCACCCATTAACGCATATTTGCATTGTAAAGCATTAGGACAACCAGTAAATACACAGAGATGATGGGGAAAAACGGGGCAAAAAAGAGTAAGTGCAAACTTAGCTGCTTATATAATATTAATAAGATATTAGAATATTAGAATTAGATATAGATTAGATGGGTATATATGTGTATATGCATAAATTATCCTCAGTATCTTCAGACGCTAAAATCACCGACAGTGACGCGAAAATATAGGTGGAAGGAACATAGGGCATTCGTGTTTGTGATTTTTTCTGCATTTTTTTACTTTTTCTTCCGTAACGGCCGTCGGATTGGGGATTGGGGTTAGAATTCAATGGGTTTTCTTGGTTTTTAGTCGTAAGACCGTTGCGTACTCGCAACTCGCGTTTACCTTTGTTGCTAAGATGAGGATATACATCACACGTGCTTATTAATGATTTGAATATTCTTACTCATACGCTTAATTCAATATTATTTTTCAATTAAATAAATAATAAAATAACTTTTTTTCTTAAATAAATAAATAAATATTTTTCTGTATTCAAATAAATAAATAAATATTTCTATTAGGATTTTTTATTTTTAAATATATAATTTATAATTAAAATAATAAAACAATTACAATTGTAGTTCGATTTCTTCATCTTCTTCGTCTCCAATAAAGAATAAATTAAATTTAGACAATCAATTTATAACTTGTTTAATTTGCTTTCGTAAGATTGAATTAAATTTATCACTTTCTAATTTTACTTTTACATTAAAATCTCTATTCCTCTCTCGTATCCTCTTCTTAGTTCTTAGCACCCTCCAGTATTTTTTTCTTCTTTTATTTGCTTGGTTCCCTCCGTCTTTTTACCTTTAAATTCTTTTTTTCTTCTTTTTCTATTCGCTTGGTTTGTCTTATTCACCAATTCTAGAGCCATAACATGCTGCAATCTTGTCCTAACCATGGTGGTCACTTTTCAAATGCTGAATTTATGGGCTCATTGTTTAAGCATATTCAAGCGGCACAACTAAGTACAGGGGAAAAAATTAAAATATCACACAGCACTTCGAGATAAGTAGAGAGAGAGAGAGAGAGAATTGCATAGTTTAAGGGCAATTTTGGTATTATTCATAAAAACAATGGGATTTGATTAGTAATACTAGCTCTGGTGTGGGTTTGTTAATCTTATCGAAAGGTAATATTATTAGTCCAAGTAGATTGATAGTCCAATTCAATCTTTTAAAATTAAACATGATAATAGTTGGCCCATAATACTAGTAATTTAATCCATACACTTATAACAAGCAACAAACAAGGCCATAAGGCATGATCTAACCATATATTATTGATGCATTAACTTCAACATGAGTACCCCCGAATGGGGTGTCTAACATGCTTAGTGATGGACTTAGTGAAAGATTTCATCTAACTAAGAAAAATTTCAAAATCATCTTCTTTCATAAGTTGTGATATGTCAACCTAATAAAAAAGAGGGAATGTTAATTCAAAGACAATGAAATCGAACAAAGTTTAGGTGAAAAATTGAAATTTACGTTGTTCACAGAAGAAGGAGAAGTTGTTGAAAGAATGTCTTCAGCCGTCTTAGGCTCAAGAATTGCCTGCTTTTGCAGAGAGTTCTCAGAAAAACCAGACGATAGGTTTGGACCCTTGTCCTGCTAATTAGGTTGAATGTTTTTCTCGGGTGCTTGGTCAGTAGGAACCTCCTAAATAAAATAAAGAATTGCTGGAGGAGAATTAGTTGCCTCTACACACTCATTTCTTCATGATTCAAGAGAAACCTCGGCAGGTTCTTGAATATCAAGAATTATTTTTTGCAAAAGAAAATGCAATATTAAGTCTTCTTTAGAAAAATAGGAAGTGAATCTAAAGGAAAAACCAAAGATATGTTTTTACCTTTGGAACCACCTTCAATCTCTTATCCCCACGTTTTATAATCTTAGAGAAGGGATAAAGCTAACCAAAATGTTATCTCTTTCATCTAAGTTAGCTTTTTAAGAATCCTTGGTAGATTTTTGCTTATTAGAAGGCTCTTCTATATCATTATGTTCTCTTTGTGTTTTCTTTCTCTTTTTTTTCTTTTTTCTTCCTCAATTTTTTTTCTTTTTCCTTCTTCTTTTCTTCTTTTATCTTCTTCTATCCTCTTATTTTCTTCTTCTTTTTCTTTTTTTCTTTCTTTTTTCTTTTCTTTCCTCTATTTTCTATTTTCTTAGCATTTCTCTTTCCTTTCGTTTTCTTAGCTTTTTTCTCTCTCTTTTTTTTTGCTCTTCTCTCTTGTTTTCCCTCTCTGCCCAAGTCACTTGAGAGGTAAATGAAAGGATCGGAATTCTAGAAAACAATAATAGTGCATACGAATCAAATTAAATGCTATGTGAAGCAGAGAACGAACAACAACAAAAATTGTACAACACCACATCGTTTGGACAGAATCCATACGGGATAAACTAAAACTATTTTTAAACCCCGAAAACTGAAATTTGATATACCCACAAGGCAAAATAGGAATTATACATGCGTGATCCCTCTGGTTTGATTACGTTTCAGCACTTGAACTTGAATTCGAAAATCAACATAGTAAGAAAACTAGTAATCTCGCCTCCGCTCAGATCTTTTACTATATTCCCAAACGCAGAAAACATGATCAGAGTGTGGGTCTTGATCTTTCTTGTTCCCAATCCTATTTGGTTGCCTTCTCCTTTTTCTTGTTATCACAAACATGAAAAATCCTAAGAGACTAAATGAATGTATTGTGTCTGGCGGCCAATGTTATAACGACATATAAATAAACTATAACGGAAACCTAAGGAATAAATAAGACACGGGTTTCTAATGTATTTAGGAAAACCCACTTTAACTCAAAATTAATTTTCTAAAAACATAAATTACAAATTATACAACAACAAAATTGTAATTGCACTCCTGGTCTTATTCTCAAAGTCGATTATTCGAGCTCTTGTTATTAAATATGTATTATTTTCCTCATTTTAAGATTATAGATACCCGTCAATTAAATGAAATTGGTAACAATTATATTTAATTAGCCTTTTTAATAATTCTTAAGACCCTTTGCTTAACTTATTTGATATGTCGGATTATAAAATTCTTCTCAGGATTTGATATAATCAAAACTTATAAGTTTCTTTAAGGGAGTATCATTAATCCCTTGTCGGGATACAAATTTCGTTAATAATTAATATCCACCATATACTTAATATCGTTCTCGAACTCATAGAAATTATAGACCAGTAAAAGATCACACCTCTAATGAATTAAAATAACGAACATAAAATATATGCGTTTAATAATTATTTCGGAATTAAGAACATAAACACTTATAATAACCATAAGGTGTAAATTAATTTATATAGTCAATATAAAATTAGTTACCTCAATGCGATCTTGTTCAATACACATAAAATATATTAGCACAATGAATCAGAACAATTATAAAAACAATTACCATTCTCCGTAATCAAGACAAATCTACTAAAATACTGTGTTACAGTCGTACTGATGATGTTCAATACACATAAAATATACATACAATATACTCTAATGCGATGTTGTTCAACACACATAAAATATACTAGCACAATGAATCAGAACAATTATAAAAACAATTACCGTTCACCGTAATCAAGGCAAATCTACTAAAATACTGTGCTACAGTCGTACTGATGATGCGTTCAATTCCATCTAAAACTGTGAAATATGAACTTATAATTTACAAGAACTGATAATTTAGTTTTATATTTGTAAACCAAACTCTACGCACCAGATTAACTACTATATAGAATAAAAGATACACATGCACAATATTAAATAAATAATAAAATACATACATTGTTCATACAAATTTTTATTAAAATAAAAAAATAATTTTTATCAATAAATAAAAATAAATATCAAAATTAAATACAACCCTAACAGTAAAGGCATCACCCATGAACTTGTTGGGGTGAGTAGCAGAAGAAGCTTTTTTTCTTTGCGGGAGAATTGACAGCATTTCTCTTACCTTTATATTTTGAGCCTGCCTGAAAATAGGTGAATCTCAATTGGACAACTAAGAGTGCTTCGTCTGAGGAACTCTCTATGCTTTCAGTTGGGGCATTTTCAACAGGATGAGGTTCATCTTAGAAAGCTGATGTTGGAGTTTGAGGCGGGTCTTTCTCATTTACAGGGAATTCAATGCTTATAGGAACTGAACAAAATAAAATGTAAGCATTTGCAAATTATAAATGAATTTCTATAAGTTTAACAAAACTAAAAGAAATTTACCTTGGGAAAGAACTCCAATTGTGGCCTGTCGGTTCTGATAAAATAGCTTATACTTGTAGTCATCTTTTGAAGACACTAAAATTTTAAAAAAAGACCAAATAATCATAACAAGGATGGATTCTTTATCAATTTAAAAGTGTTCAAGTGTTAAGTATGTACGAGGTTGTTCATTCCAAGAAAAAAAGAATTCATAAAATTTAAGCATTTGAATACATAATTTATTCAATTAGTTAATCTCAAGTAGATTCATGACACCTGGTTCCAAGAAAAAGAAAATTAATTCTAAGAGTTGTGTCGAATGAATTAAGAAAAATCAACACAAACAAAGGTTACCACCAAGCTAATTGGGTAAGCGATGTGAATTACACAAAACTGATGACAATAAACTTATCTATCCTTCTTAAACAATTTTGTACTTAAAATTTTGTGTTCTAAAGTCTAACACTTCAAGAAGTTCTTGACGTATCCCAAAATCATAAGCTCTCCAATATTGTCTATATAACATATTCACTGTGAAATTTATGTATATGCCCCTTATCAAAATATACTATATTACGGTCATTCTACACATTATACATATATCCTTTTATTTTAATGTTTTGTACTCATAATATATCCCAACACCTCGATAGTTCTGTATTAAAATAATCACAACTTTAACCTGAAACGTATTTTTGAGTTGTGAATATTTCCAACCTATAAATCACAACTCAGCTAAAAATTCATTCAATTCCACCAATTCATATCCATCTTATAACCTCAAATAATTCCACCAATTCGTTCAATTGTGAATCTTTGTCAATATAAGATCAAAATATTTAACCACAACAATTTTCTCAAGTAAGATAGTAATTTGGTATGTAACACGTCATACACTTCTTCTTCAACTAAGTAACAGACTAAGGACATGGTCATGAAAATTATACAATTACCAAGCTATGATCTTATTATTAACTCCTAATAAACAATATAAAATTCTGTAATATAAACACCATAAATCTCCAAAGTGTTGTGTATATACAAAACTCTCATCCACACGATCGTACCTTATTATTCTCAAAAAATTAATATCACGGCATTTTTTTTAACATCCGAATGACGTACCAACATTAAAGAACTTCTCTTATTATTACGGTTTAAGAAAAGTATTTGCAAAGTACAACACCTTAAAGATTATTGTATTCATCTTATCTTAATGTAAACCTAAAACATTACTCATGGCCTGAATTAGTTCATAAGGCTCTTAGAATTTGGCTGTGATCATTTGTTAGAGATTTTTAATAAAAATAAAAATAAAATATTATTTTAGTAGTTTTAATACTTATAAATTCTAAATTATTGAGCAATTAAAATAATAAATGTTTTTATTATATATACCATTACTTGACATTATAACTAATTCAATGCCTTAAATCCATGGAAAAAATATTTTCCGTTGATTTTAAAAAGCTAGCCTATTTATACCGCATCATTTTTTTTATCAAAAAGAGTGAAATAAGTCTTTTGCAGAGAAAACATCATTGCTTAAGAAATCAATATTTGCTTAGCTAACCTTTTAAGTGATGGAGTGAAAAATTAAAAAGTCGTGTTGTTTTGAGAGATTGTTTTGAGAGAAAAGAAGTATAGTATTATAATGAGAGATTTTCATTATTATTATTAGTTTGTTATTATTTTATGAATAATTTCGGTTAGTGACTCGTTCATATTTTTCTAGTGGACGTGAACACTGGACAAGAAATGCTTGCGAGCACTTGTGTTGCACTTTGAAACTGATACACTCTATTTGAACCTTCACATAGAAAAAAATATTAGTTTTAGAGTAGTGTTCAATACGCCTCACAATTTCACATGCAATATTTGTTCATATTTTATTTTATTTTTATATTTTATTGTTGTTTGTGGCTCGAATTTCATATTACTTTCTCTAAAAAAATAGAGTTTTTATTTTGTTAAAACTTTGTTCTAACAATCTAAAGTTGATATATGATATTGTGTGTTTCGATGTTTCTTTTGATTTTCTGGTGGCACATATTCCAAGTGACTGGAAACATTTTTATTTTGTTAAAACAAAAATGTTTCAAATCTGTTAAAGTAAATTTTCTGGCTAAGGGAAAACAAAATTGCGCAACAAGTAGTGAACTGGGAAAGAATTGTGTAACAATTTTTTCAATGGTTTGTAATTTAAAAATAAGTTTTGGTTTTGTAAAACCTGGTTTTGTTTTCTGGACCGTTTCTGTGAAAAAAAAGTTTGTTAACAGAAAAAAAAAAAGGTTTTGTTTATCTAAAATCCTTTTACATCATAAAAGTTATAAATTGAAAATAAATAGATACTTTTCAGTTTTTGTAAAACAACTTTTTAGAAAGAAACAACTTTTATTCTTATGATAATAAAAATGTTGTGTTTTCGGGGCTAAAATTTTTGAAGGGAAAAAATAATAGAGTGCAAATGAATGTTTAGTAAAAAAAAAAAAAAGAAACTGTTTTCCTAGTGAACTTCCTTAAGGTTTTGAAAGTTCTGTACATTTTTTTTTGAGATCTATGACATAGAGTGGCATATATGTCTTTATCTGTGTTCTTGAAGTTCAATATCTAACTTTATACATGTCTTGGACTCCGTATTTGATTCACCAAGAGAAGGATGCCATCAAACCAATTGCAAAGAATTCTCAATGGTCGCGTTCCATACCGCGATTGAATTCATGGTGATAGAATTTGTAGGTTTCTTCATGACACATATCTTTATTTCTCATACTAATTGCCTAATTATAATTTATTATTCTAATCAGTATTGATATTTATGAAATTTTGTTAGAAACAGTTTTAATACTATTCCATCATATAGGCTTCAATGTCCTATTTTATCATTGTGGGAAATCAAGTTAATGATTTGTGTGGAAAAAAATCCCCCTAGACAAAAAAACTCTTTCGGACTCATTAAGCCTTCACTATCCACTGTCCCATCCTAACAAGGATGGGACAACACACATGGTCATTTTATATATCTCTCTCTGAATATATGTATACCTATCTCCTAACAAGGATGGGACAACACATGGTCATTTTATATATATCTCTCTGAATATATGTATACCTATCTCTTAACAAGAATGGGACAACACACATGGTCATTTTATCTCTCTCTCTGGATATATGTATACCTCTCTCTCAACTGAGAGGAGAGGGAGTTGAATTTTTAATATTTGAGTTTTTCTTACAAAGTTAACTTGGGTATCGAAACCCCTCATTTCGACTACCAATTAGAAGTTTATTTTGCAGATTCTCGGTGAATAGAGCACATGCGAGCTCGTGACTATCTGTTTTATTAGACATTTCAGTTCAACCCACCAATAATAAATATAATTTATGGATCAACCCCATACATTTGACGCCATATGTAAAAATATTGATGTTTAGCGAGAAAAATAACCTAAGCCTCTCTTTACTGTCCAATCTCTAATTTGGTATTTCTCTTCAGTCTCTCCAAAATTTGAATTTTGTGTGCTCCTCTAAAGCTGTTGCGAAAAGCTGGGGCACGATCCAGACCATCGCATTTTTTCTCCTATATAACAAACCAGGTTAGAAGGTGTTTACCCCTCCTTTCTCTTACTACAACTCCTTAGGAGAGAAGAGGCCCTCTTTCACCTTTCTAGAAGGATTGGTTGTACCCACCGTGACGTACATGACTTTCCACTACTAGTTTTGGAGATGACAAGACAATTCATTCATAAGAGGCTAAGTCTGGGATAAAACTTTTTCTCTCACTGCAAGTTTTGCCAACCCCCTTTCTCTTACTAATGGCAGGCCCATAGATTTCACAGGAAACCATCTGTTTCTTAGCTAAAAAAAAACACCCTGCTTTTTGAGTTAAAGATCCGATGGACGAGGGGCTAGGGGAAAGCTCGGCCCTACGTTCTTCCCCTCCCTTGACCACGACTCCTCAATCGTTGATGACGGTAGGCACCTACAGGATGTCGGAGCATCTTAGTTCGGTCCTTCGGAGGAGCCCTTGGCTCATCATCTCGGCGCACGTTGGTCAACATCTCGGCCCATGGTCTGCTATCTTAGCATTCGTGGTTCTCGCAAGAGGCCTTATTCAGAAACAGATAGATTGGGTTACCTTAACAACTCTTCACCTAATCTTTCTCTCTCAAGCTAGCTTTCTAAAACCAAAATCCATTTTTGGGTTTCAAGCTGTTAACCATCTTCTTTCTTGGATTATTACTGTTGTTGGAGAATCCAAGCTCTTATTGTGCACTTTCTTGTAAATATTTAAAGTGTCCAGAGGAAATTGGGTGATCTGACCCAGATGCGCAAGTCTCTCTCTAACAAAACAAAAATGGAGCTCGGTGCTTAGACATCAAGGTTTGGGACTAAGCTCGGCATTTAGACATCCTGATCCCTTCTGTCGAGCTCGGTATCCAATTCAAGAGCCCAAGAGCTCGGCAATGTAGTGAAAAGCTCTTTACACGGTTCAGATTTGTCACCAACCAGAGGAGATCGCCAGCTGTGAATGGTTAGATGGAGGGCCAAAGAAGGGCCTCTTACAAGAAGCAGTTCGTGAGAAGAGACAACCAGACAGAGTTGTTTACGTGTTTGGACTCGTTGGCGTGGCATTTGCTTTTCAGTTGTACTCTACTGGTCCAAACGTTATTTTTGACGCTTCGGATAATTGTGATATATACTTGTAAGACCACAGCGGCATTTGTTTGGCATCGCCTAAAGCTCGGGTTTTAGCTTAATCTGTTCGGCAAATTGCAATAGTTCTTGATCTATTTGGCAAATCAATAACGCAGCTCTATAATTTATGAGCTTGAGCTCAGTTCAATTATTTTGATTGGCACCTGAAGAGGAAAACTGACTGGAGCTCCATCTCATCTTCTCTGATGGACTTGAGCGTTTTTGGCTCTCATCAGTGCTTTGCTCGGCCTCTCAAAAGATATCTCGGCACTAGAGTTCGGATAGTTCACACTCGGATCCGATATTCTCTCTCTTCACTCCCACTGAACACTGGGTTTCATGCTTGTCTCAGCAGTTTTGGTATTTTGGTTCGGCTTCTCGGTACTCAGGTTTGGTTCAGTTCCTCGGTACTCAAGATCGGCGAATGCGCATCGCACCTAACAGATTGTTAGCATCTTAGCCCGACCTCTCCTTGGTTACCCTTCCCATTTCGACCATGGTAGCTCGGCAATCCAAGCACCTTGTAAGCTTGCTCGGTGAAAAATGCTCGGTGCAGGTGGTTCAACCCAAAGACGCTCATACACTCACTGGCTTGCCTCTCGGCAATGTGGCATTCAGCTCTGCAATTCGGTCTCGACTAATAGTCTAAAATTTAGGAGCTTGGCACTTCAGCCACTTAAACCCCCCACCATCGGTTCCTAGCCTTCGACCTGCTCAGGCCATGGCCGAGCAGATAATGCTACGCAAAGCAATGGCAGTCACAGACTCACAGCTTATTCGAAATTGAGCCTTGTTTCTCTCTCAAAAAGCCCTAGCAGCTTGTTGAGAGCTTCTCCACTTCAATCCCATAAATCTGGTCGGCTTTCCAACACATGCTTGGCTACTCGGCATTCTTAGTTTTGCCCATTCTATGCTGGAGCTCTATTGGGTGACCCCAAAGAGTCTAGAGGTGGTCGCCCATGGTCGTTTGACCATTGCTCGCCTCATTATGCTCAACTGTGTTCAACACCTCGACAGCCTACCTTGTGTTTAGCTCATGGTTGCATCTCGGCACGACATCTCGAATTAGCATCTCGACATTCGATGGTAAACCAGGCAGCATCTCGGATCAATGGGCTTCTCCGCCCTTGCTGGGCAATGAGTAGCTCGGCTACCAGCTATTGATATGTAACGACCCGATTTTTATGCATATGGATTAATAACCTTAAATCAATCGAAATTAAAATTTTAAATTAGGTTAGATCAAGAGCAAGAATTCTGAAGGATTAAGCCTAGAATCAGTTCTTGAAATTGAAATCCCTAAAGAAGAAAAGACATCTCTTAACTTTAGAACCTCATAAGAAAATAGAGAATTACAATTTGATCCGAAAAGAATTAACAAAATTTCAAAAGTGATCTAAATCGAATACGTACACAAATAACAAGGTTCTAAGTTCAAGGAATAGAAAAGTTAAGTGTCAACTCAATAATTAAGAAGAAAATATACGCATAGACTTAATATTTTATAATTTTCAATAATTGCATGTTTAACCCTAAACTTTAGATAATTACACTTTTAGCCCAAGATACCCCATAATTGGTAAATCAATGCTATGCTACACACCTATTACGAAAACAATATAAAATTCTCCCATAATCACTCTAGAAGTCATCAACAATCTTAGTCTTAACTAATTACACAGAAGTTCCTCAATTCATTCTACTTGCATGAAAGTCTCCGAGGTAATTCTCATCCATTTCTACAACAGACACTAACTCATGAATAAAAATATAAAAGTACTCGATTTCAAATTATGAAAATTAGCGACAAAAACCCACAATGAACTCCAAAAAAAATTGGGTTAGGACGAGAATAAAACTCTAAGCTTTAAAGTAAAACCCTACATAATGTAAAATTCTCTAATACTGAATTCTAAAAATCGAAAATCATAAACAATCATAAACTTATAAGTTAATCCAATAAGATAGAGAAATTACAAAAGAGACAAACTGAATCCAAGTATAATTTTACAAAATCTTTTAATCAAACAAAAAAGAAACCCTAACACACAAGATTTAAATCCCGAACCGTTGAGGACAATTGATATTAAAAAATTTAAAACCCTAAAACTACATAAAATCATGGGATCACAATCCTACCACTTAACCTAAGAAAAATCATGAATTATGAAAAAAAAATAGAAATAGAGCCCAAGTGAAATAACAAAGCCCAACTCTTTTAATTAAGCCCAAATCGTAATATTAGGGACGGTTAGCCGATGAAATCTTTTGTCACTAGAAGGATGAAAATCCTAACTCAACCTGAAATCTTAATTCGATTCAGAAACTCAAAAAAAAACCAAATACTAAGAGACAAGGCCCTAATACTCAGAGAAGACTCGTAACATCCGCAATTAAGTAAATAACATGAAATATAAGGTTGAAAATAAAAAATTCTCATAATTAGGGTAAAATAATCATTTTGTCCATAGTACAGCAAAAATTCTTAAAAACTCAAATTTTGACACATGGACTCCCTAAATCAGATATTTAGACAAAATTAATTAATAAAAGACAAAATAATAATAAAAATGACAAAAATGCCCTTTCATGGCTGGCCATATTGGGATTAGTGCACAAAAAGTCACTTTTTATCTTTTTAAGCTTAAAAATAAAAAAATTTGTACAAATTAAGCATTATTATGACCCAAGACTTTTTAAACAAGTAATATACATAATAATATAATAATATAGGAAAACAAAAGTAAACAAATCATTATTTAAAATTCCTACACAATAAATAAGTCGAAAAGTTAATTTTAGTCAAACTAACTTAATTTAGCTTAAAAGCTTACACCTATTTAATTAATTTCTATTAAAATTTTGATAAATCATGAGAAGGCTAAATTGATTATAAATACATTAATATAATAGGTTTTAGTAGATTTAGATACCAAAAAAATACATAAAATTTATATTTTATACATTTTCTTTCACAAAATGGTGCCAAAATACACTTTAAAACCCTAATTAAATGCAAATACATCTTTTGGTCTTCCCAAACAGACCCCATCTGTAACCCCATATGCAAAAATTAGAAAATATATCTCTCAAACAACTCCCATCTCCCATGCAACCAATAAAAATTTTAAAAAATTAAAAATAAAGCTTCCAAGCAATTATTATGCCTCAATTATAATTTTTGTATAAAAACATGCCAAACACCCTTCTTCTCCTTCACATTTTCTGTTGAGAGGGTGAGGTAGAGAGATCACCAAAAATTTCTAAGTGTTCTCAAGAAAAAATAAGAGAAGAAGAAAAGAAGAGAGAAGGAGAAGTTAGAAGGAATCAAGGGGAATGCATTAAAGCTAAAATTCATTCTTCTTTAATCTTTTGAGCATCAAACAAGGTAAGAAAATTTTCAAAAATCATCTGATATTCTCCCATAATATAACCCTTAATCCATCTTTATAATCAACCCTAAAGATAATAAACAAAGAATAACTCAAAAAAGTGTCGTAGACATAGATTATGGATTGTTTGTGTGTAATCAAGCTTGGCATGTACTTGTATGTGTATATTTTTACGTTATATGGCTTAAATAGATTCAGGAGTCTCGATTTATATGAGTTTATGATATGAATGCAAAGAAAACACATCAAAAATATACACAACAGAAATTAAGCAATCAAAACCCTAGGTAACCTAATTATCTCGGCTTACCAACATTCTGCCACCAACTTTAAAATAACATAAATAATTGTAAACAAATGATCCTAAAGTGATTTTTGTGTCCATATTTATATTTTTTAGTTCTCTTTCATACAAAATTAGTTTGAAGTGATTTCGTTGGGTAGAACTCCAGATATGTCATTTTTGCCAATGAGTGTCAGATTTTGACCACTCTGAATTGTAGTCTTAAAAACCCTAAGTTAGAGTGAGAAACGAGTTTAGATCAAAACATTAAACTTGTAGAGAACATATTTATCTTTCTGCCCACCAAATATGAGCCAAACATATGAAGTCTTGATGGGTCAAAACACATTCCAAAGTCACTATTTAGGTTCAGTGACTGACAGACCTCTCTATTACATATTTTTGTGAGACCCAAAACCTAATTCTTTAGAAGCCAAATTCAAAAGTGGTAAACATTAAAAATGTAGATAACATATTAAATTAAAAACTGAGCAAAAATCAGCCCAAAATATCCTCGGATAATACCCCAAAGGTTTTGAACACTCTCTGTTAAAAACACATTCTGCAGACCATTTTTAGACTGACTGAACCCTTTCTATAAATTAACCAAAATCTCAAATTTTTCCAAACAACTTGTCTTAGCTCAAAACATGAAACTTGTAGGAGACACCTTAAACTAAAACCTCCCAAAAAATTCAGAGTCATAGCTCTTAAATTGGTACCCCAAAATCGTGGCCAACAGAGGCCTAAATTCTGCACTTTTTTTTGTCAAGCGCTGAATGATTATCCTTTAATTAAATTAAATGACCTTTTTGCCCTAAGATCTAACCTTAGTGCTAAACATGAAAGTTATAAAAAATATTTTTATTTATTGGGTGCTCAAAAATAAAAAATTAAATCAATACTTAGGTACCTCAAAACATTGTCAAAATTTTTAAATTGGCGCTTGAATAATTACCCAAATTTGGTTAAGTGTATAAGTAATGTGTCACATTGTGGAATTTGTATATATGGACCTTAAATGAATTACAGAGGCCTAAATTCTGCACTTTTCTTTGTAAAGTGCTCAATGGTTATCTTTTAATTAAATCAAATGACCTTTTTGCTCTAAGATCTAACCTTAGTGCTAAACATGAAAGTTATAGGAAATATTTTTATTTATTGGGTGCTCAAAAATAAGAAATTAAATCTATACTTAGGTACCTCAAAACATTGTCAAAATTTTTAAATTAGCGCTTGAATAATTACCCAAATTTGGCTAAGTGTATAAGTAATGTGTCACATTGTGGAATTTATATATATGGACCTTAAATGAATTATGTGAATGATTTGTGTATAAAAATAATAATTTAATGAATAGAATCCATGCCGCTAGGTTGAATTTATGTCTCGTGAATTATGGCTTGTGCTTTATATACTTGTACTCCATTTTACGATTCCATGTAAAGCATACATATGTGATTTTAGCCCACGTTATGATCAAATTATACACGTAAATCGTAAATAGCAATTGCATATGTCATATCACGTTATCATTGGGTTGGATTTCGCTGGGTTCTTCGTTTTATTTTGAGAAAAGAATGAAAATTAAACCTTAGGGTTGGTACCGTGATTGATGAAATTAAAATATTGTGATATTGGCTAAATGCCCTCATTGCGATATTGGCTATATGCCCTGATTTATTTTTGGGATGATTTTTCCCCAAGTACTAAATGCACTTTATTGTTTATAATGTATATTTTTTATGAAGGCGGTTCGGGTGGCGTAATAATAGGAGTTAGATTTCGCGATCTCACGTTTGACCTTGACCTGAGATTCGAGAGCCTGAGTGTTGACTTGTCCACGCCCTTGCCATTAGTGATGATCCCGCTGGACACTTAGTTCGCTACGTAGTCATCCCACGCCTTAAGGAATGCTCTTTGTCGGTCGGTAGACTTGGTTAGTGTGATTGGGATCATGGGGTTTAGGATGGTTCACCTCAATTTGGGAGAGTCTAGAATAACTTAAGTTTAAATTTGAATTAGAAAACAAAATTGGTTGCATCGCATTCATCTGCATCACGCATTTGCACAATGGCTCTTATACATGCTTACCCTGTTGAAAATGTTAAATTGTCTGTCTCTTTGACCGTAAATTGTATTGGGTATTATACGATATGTATTGTAAGATATTTTTTTGTGAGTTTGTTAGACGATTTAAGAAATTTGCTTCTGGATTTTGACTCATGGCATTCGTGTCACAGGTGAGGAGGAAGAGCTTCTTGAGAAAATCGTACCAAAAGGAGAATGAGGTTTTGAAGAACAAGGTGAGTAGCAGGAGCCAATCGACCTCGACAACGCTAGCTGAAGGATTTGAAGTTCATCTTTTTGTTTTTTTGTTTAGTTTCCCACGGATTCATTGTAATTTTTGTTAAATCTTTTGCGAATCTGTAAACGTTATGTATTTTTGATCAGTTTAAAACTCTCAATGATGTTATATTTATGATATCTAAATATGAATGAATAGTTAGAATATTCTTTTTATCTATACTTATGTATGTCTCGACGTGCCCGAAAAATGGGTCGTCACATGATCTGCTCGGCATCTTAAAATATAGATCAGTGGTGTTTGCCCCGCATCAACTCGGCTCGGCACCTAATGGTCGGCACCTCATGGTGGTATCTCGGCACCCAAGTTTAGCCTCTTAGTCGGCTCTCTTTTTTCTCCACTCTCATCACAACAGATCCAAAGAAAGAGATATATCTTGGGGATCTAGAGATATTCAGTTGATGTTGAACTTCCTCGCATGGATTTGCATGTTCAACACCGAAGTTGCATATTCAACACCGAAGTTCGTATAGTAACTTGGCACCTCAGTAGTTTATTATTGCATGGAAATGTCCAGTTTAGTGGTGGGATCATTCTCATCCCAAGGCTTTCAAAGATTTAATCTGGTATCTCGATACCTCGACATCCCATTCTCAGTAGTTTCTTGATCCTCTTTTGTAGAAGATCATTATTCTTATCAGCTTTAGCGGAAAACCCTAGCCTAGCCTAGGTACTGAGCCCAGCTTTCGATTTTCAACGAAAAGCCCTAGCCTAGGTGCCGAGCCCAGCTTTCGATTTTTAACGAAAAACCCTAGCCTAGCCTAGGTGCTGAGCGTAGCTCTCGGTCTTTAACAAAACGCCCTGGCTTGCATAGACAGGAGATTAGAATAATCTCAGGAACTAGAAGAGCTCCCAAGGTTAGAATAACCCATCTGCAACAAACCATAACCTAGCCTAGGTGCCGAGCCCAGCTCTCGATTTTCAAGACTAAGTCTTGGCTCGCCAAAGCATGCTCCAAAGTTTTGGTTCGGTCAGGCACTCAAAGCGATACAGTGGACTGGTCGTCACAACAAAATATCGCGGCACATGCAGCTTCCACATCTTCTTGGAAAAGAATGAAAAAGCTGGTGGCTATTGTAGATGAGTAAATCCCCATTGACAAAAAACCTTTAAGGAGTCCATCAAGTCTTCATTCTCCCCTATTTCATCCTAACAAGGATGCAACAACAGATAAGGTCACTTTATTTCTCTATCTCTATCTCTCTCTCCCTCTCTCTCTGAATATATGTGTACCCCTCTCTCAGCTGCGAGGGAGGTGGGGGGTTGAATTTTCAATATTTGAGTTTTTCTCACGAAGTTAATTTGGGCGTTAGAGTCCTTCCTTTTGGCCACTGGCAGATGGTTTGTTTTGCAGATTCTCGGTGAACAGCGTGCAGGAGAGCTTGTGGCTACTTGTCTTGTTAGACATCTCCATTGAACCCACCAACAATAAATATAATTTACGGATCAACCCTATACAATTTGCATTATTTCTTAATTAAAAAAAAGTTTGTTTTGGGAAACATTTTTTTTATAGAAAAAATTGGCTTTCTGCAATAGTGTTCAGTTCTTTTTTAAAACAGTAAAAATATTATAGTCGTTGGAGACTTTTTTGTAAAAGTTAAAATATTTGTATTTAGAAGACAAATTCCTGAAACGGTTTGACTAATGGCTATATACCAAATTAATTGCAATTATAAAATTTGATTGTTTGGCATTATAATGCATTTACCTTCCATCTATTTCATGTCTTAATCATTTGTATAATCATTTGCATAAATTGAATGAGAGTAAATAGCTTTTCATTAGCTAGCTACTAGAATCTTTGTGCTATATATATATATATATATATATATAGATATAAATTATTTATTAGTGTTCCAATTAAGCTTTATTCTCTCATTCAAATTATTAGAGAATTGTAGCTGTTCTTTTTTCTAAAATAAACTTATTATGAAAAGAAATAATAATATTGCTTTAGAAAATCAGCTCCAATTTATGGAAAAAATATTATTGCATTAATGTAAAAAGGTTTTTTTTTTCCATACTAATTGTGTAATCATAAATTGATGTTAGGTTTTTACAATATGATTGCTAATTTATTGCACCATCATAATTTATTATTAATGAGGAATAATAAGAGATACAAGTATCTCTACGGTTATAATATTTTTTGTGATATTTTCTATTCAAATGAATTTATTTATTAGCAATTGAATTGGAAAACCGTTTTTATACATTAAAGTTAGTCTCAATTTTAGTAATTTTGGAAGAGTTGTAGTTTGTGGATAAAAAAAAAGGGAAGAAAAATTATTTTTCAATATTGTTTAGGAAAAAAAAAACTATTTTCTTTACAAGTTTTTTTTGTTGGAAGAAAGTAGGGATAGTTGTGTTATTTAAAGGATTCAACTTCATTGACAGAGAGTCTAAATTGAGTATGAAATTTTTAATGTGGTTTGTTTTTTTTTTTTAAAAAAGAGAGAGAACGAGAATGTGGGGGTAAAAGAGCGGTGTTGATGTGAAGTTTGCTAAGTAATCTTAATGAAATGTGTTTATAAAAAAAACAAAAAAAGAAGAAGAAGAAGAAAAAGCGCAAGTGTTCGTTTTCAAAACTTGGAGTGGTGGAATTTTTAGTACCATCTATTTCTTTAAAAAAGAAAGAAATATGGGGTAAAATTCTTTTAATAGGGGATATATATATAACCTTGGAAAAAAGGTATTAGAATGTGGGGGCTTAAGATCAAAGGTTTGATTAAAAAAATGAGTTGATCTTTTTTTTGAGAAATTCTGTTAGTAGTAGACATATTGTGTGGTGAAAAAGAAAAGAGATTTAATTGTGGGGGTTTAAAACATATATATTTTATGAAGTGTTTTACAACCTCTCCTGTTGATGAAAATAATTTCATGAAAATTTTTCATATAAATAATTTTGTGAGACATGAGTTACTAAAATTATTTGAGAGAAAAATCAATTTTTATATGAATTGCATATTTATGTAAATATCTTGGCTCTTAGTAGTAAAGAGACTACGATCTTATCAAAGAAAAATTGTGGCTCCAAAAAATAAATAAAAATAATTTCTAGAAGGTTAATAAGACATCTGACCACACGAGAAAGAATGGTTCTTAGTAGGTTAATGAGATTACTGGTCACCTGGGAAAAAAATTGTATTTATGTGATTAATCTTACTCAATGAGTCTCTCAAAAAAAATATTGCGCCCTATGAGAAGAAAAAGAAAAAAGACCTTAATTAATGCTCCATGAGATGGATTATATTACTGATCAGTAAATATTAAGGAATTGTGATATACTCCATGAGTTATTGCCTTCTTATTATCATAGAGGCTTGATTCTTAAATGTCGAGGAAGATTGAGCTAAACTAGTAAGGGAGTCACCTAAGGAGGTAATCCAACATTTGTGATTGGAGATCCCATCAAAGAGGTTCAATGGGCAAATAATCCATATTGCGCGACTTGTACTAGCACTTTTTTTAAAAAGAAAGGAGAAACACAGATGCTCCTGCTCATCTCTAAGACAAAAGTGTTAAAAAGTGACTGGTTAGTATGGGAATAAGTCCAAGTCGAGCAATTTCTCGCAAGGTAGATTTCGTCACTGTACATTTGGAGGATTCACCTAAGTGGGGGTCGCCGTGAGGCCGCGACAATGGGACTTGGGCTAATCTCGAAAAACCTTAATGAGAATCAAGGTAATAGTGCATGGTCATTAATAGCACTAACATGCGAACTGATCTCCAATATCGGTACTGTGTGTGTGACATGTTAAACTCTGGTTCAAGGGTCTAGTTCAGGACTTAGTTCACTATGATCCTTTGGAGGGAGACTGTTAACACTAAGTGAGGTTCAAGTTTGAAAGAACCTGCACCTATTACGCAGTATTATAGTTGCCAAACTTTTTTTATTATGTGCTTATATTTTTTAATTTAAAACAAACTTTTGATTTTAAATCAAATTATAATATATATTTTATTTTTATTAAAAGTGGGGGAATGTTGGAGATTTTTAATAAAAATAAAATATTATTTTAGTAGTTTTAATACTAATAAATTCTAAATTATTGAGCAATTAAAATAATGAATGTTTTTATTATATTTACCGTTGTTTGACATTATAACCAATTCAATGCCATAAATCCATGGAATAAATATTTACCGTTGCTTTTAGAAAGCTAGCCTATTTATACAACGTCATTTTTTTTTTATCAAAAAGAGTGGAATAAGTCTTTTGCAGAGAAAACATCATTGCTTGATAAATTAATATTTGCTTAGCTAACCTTTTGAGTGATGGAGTGAAAAATTAAAAAATTGTGTATGTTTTGAGGGAAAAGAAGAATAGGATTATAATGAGATATGTTTATTATTATTATTAGTTTGTTATTATTTTATGGGCAATTCTAATTCGTGACTCGTTCATATCTTTCTAATGGACATGAACATTGGACGAAGAATGCTTGCGAGCACTTGGGTTGTACCTTGGAACTGATACACTCCGTTTGAACCTTTATGTGGGGAGGAATATCAATTTTAGGGCAGTATCCAGTATGCCTCACAATCTAACAGGCAACATCTGTTCATACTTTATTTTACTTTTATATCTTATTATTGTTTGTGGCTCGAATTTCATATTACTTTATTTCTATAAAAAAGTAGAGTTTTTTTTTGGGTTAAAACTTTGTTCTAACATCATTTACACAAAGATTAATATTGGTGTTACTGATGTTGGAATTATTAGCGGGACAATTGTTGTTTCAACAGTCGTTGGTGACTTCTTGGTTGTAGGGGTTGTTAACATTCGTTTTAACCATTCTTCATGTGTTTATGATTCGGAATAGAGTTATGGTCAAATTTTAGTATGTTTAGTTAGTGCTAGAATTAGCCACGACTGTTAATCATAATTCTAACTCAAAATTTGTTCTTATGGTCCAACTCGGAAGACATCCAAAGAGGGGAGGAACATATATATATATATATATATATATATATCTTATCTTATTAATATAAGCAGCTAACTTTAGATGTGGTCTACTCTTTTTCTTTTTATTTTTCCCTCTTCAACTTTGTGTTTCTCATGTTGTCCTATTGGTTTTCCAATGCAAGTTTCAATTATCAGCTTGGCAAACAAGTCAAATTGCCGTGCTCGGCCAAGGGGACAGCTTCGGGCACTCCTAGCTCTTTTTCGTGCACCCATTTCACGCCTGGATGTGCAACTGCTCTAATGCAGATTGTACAACCCTTCTCAAGCTTGGTTCTTTGGAATTAACATTTTGTTGGGTGCCCAAGTAGGTCCTCTCTTTTAGCTTTGCCTAAAAGTTTCTGCATTTTTCGTAACTTCTTCATTTGGTGCAACGATTTGCAGTTGCTTCGTTCTCTTTCGATCTTGTCCATCTAGGGTTTTCTGGATCTTTGGTAACTTTCTACGATTTTAGTTCTTTGCATCTTCTTCGCGCTCTTTTCTTTAATGATCTGGTTGTATTGATGTTTTAGAGATTTGCAGAGCTCGTGGTTGCGCAACCGTTTCCAAGTGCTTCCTCTTCTCTTTAGTTTTGATGGATGATCTAGGGTTTTGCTTTTTGTCTTTACCTTTCTGATTGTCGAATCGAATATACCCATTTGATTGTTTGCGTTTTCTTCGTGTTCTTTTCTTTACTAATTGTCATACTAGGGATTTGGTTGTTTGTATCTTCTTTGTGCTCTTCTCTTTGTTGATTTGTTTTTAGTGTTACGATTTTGGTCGATTTTATAGATATTGTTGTTCTCTTTTGCTGTCTAATTCTTGACCTAGGGTTTTGGTTGTTTGTGTTTGTTAGTTCTAGGCATCACAAGAGGGGGTGAATTGAATTTTAAAACAATAATAACGATTTTAAATTTTTTTTCGAAAATCTTTTAATATTACAAACAATTATAGCAAGTATAATTAAGAAATAAGGTAATGCGAATATTAAAGAGGTTAAGGAGAAAAAAATTGAATCGGACACCGAGATTTATAGTGGTTCGATTCCTTCCAAGCCTACGTCTACTACTCAAGACTCTTCTTAAGAATTTTCACTAATATAGAATGCTTACGGGTGCATTCAAAATATTTACAACATCAAGACGATCCTATAAAAAACACGTTCCTATTTTTCTTTTAATCTCTCGAGTCATTCTTTGATAAGACTCACTCACACACTTAAATGATGAAAGGTAGCTCACCCTTAGATACAATAAATGAAGTATTACAATGAATATCACTCATTCTCTTTACAAAATAATTGACAATAAATGAGGAATAAAGAGATAAGAAATAAGAGTTGGAGTTATGAGTAATAAATAAGAGCTTGAGAGATTTGTGATAGTAGTGTGTAATCTCAAGAGGGAGGTAAATTGGATATTAAAAATTTTTTGTTCAAGTATTTAGAAAACAAGTATAATTTTCAATTCACTTATAAACAAGATATCTTAATTCACAAAAACAGTTTCAAGTATATTTTAAAATATAACTTCTTGTTAGAAGATGAAAGCACAAGTAGTTTTTAATTAACTTATAAGTAAGATTCAAAACTTTTTGATAAAAGATTTAAGTACAATTGTATTTTTACTTTTAATTCACAATATCACAAGATTCAAAGCTTTCTTGTTTGAGATTTTAAAAAGCAAGTAAATGAATTAAATGAGTGTAATACAAAAGTAAATAACAAGATAATAATAATGAAAAATAAGAAAAGTAAAGAAAAATAGAAATACGACATCACGATTTTTATAAAGTTCGGCGCAACGACCTACGTTCTTACCTCAAGCCAACCGCTATGAGAATTTTTTACTACTTCTCCTTCAATAGGCGGAGCAGCCTCTCTCCTTAGTCTAGGCGGAGTAGCCTTTCTTGAGAATGTAATCTTCTCAAGTATTCCAATCATTGTAAGCGGATTAGCCTCTTTTTGAGAAACACCTTTCTCAAACACAAATGAATAGCAAGAATGTGTACAAAAGAATGCTCCTATGATGAGGAAATGAGTACAAGAATTGAAAGCACTAACTCACTTCTCAAAAAAAATATGTCAATGAAGCTCAATAAGAAATCTAATGATCTTTTCTCTCAAGAATCGATTGAAAAATCAAGAGTTTTGAAGCACAATGAAGTAGGAATCAAGAGAGAATGTTTGAGAAGCTTTTGATGATTGAAACAAGATCTCAAAGGCTCTATTTATAGGCCTCAATCCTGGACTAGCTGTTGGGCTATGTATGGTAATGTCAAACTAGCCGTTTCAGTAAGACTTTGAATTTTTAGCCTATTTAGTTGACTGGAAAAGCTTGTTCGGTCGATTGGACCAGCATTTCAGTCGACTCAGTCGACTGGATTGTGTTAAATCTCAAAGCTTTGTTTGACATACCATTTTCAGTCGACTGGATTTAGTTCATTAGTCGATTGGAGCGCAGGAAATCCAAAATATTGATTTTCCAAATGATTTTGATCACTTTATGTTTTGAAAAAATATTTTAAATATATTTTAGGAATTCTATGAGCTTCAAAAACATATATCCATGAGTTTTAGTGAATTTACATAGGTCCTAATAATACATTTGAAAATTTTCACTTCTTGAAGTTCTCCAACCTTTCATCCTTTGTCTTGTTCCAAACGTTTGTCGCCAAAGTGTTTGAAATTTGCGTCATGCCTTCCACTTTATGTTTGTGCTAAATGTATATTTTTTGTAAACTCAATTTGTACAATTAGATACATAGGTTTGTTATCATCAAAACGGTCGTTGAAGTCTTGCTAGGCCAACAATCTCCCATTTTTTATGATGACATACACAGAACAAAAATAATATAGGAAAGCTTATATGAAGCTCCCCCAATCAATAAGCATGTAATAATAAATTTAAAAACTCTCCCTTACAATATGCATTGATGTGAAGACATTTATATTTTAATCCAAGCATATATAAGTTACATAGGATATTGACCTTTCTTAATCATTCATTTGATTATTTTACTCATGAATATATATTCATTCATTATCCAACTATTATTCAATATCAATCATTCATATGATAAACATAACTATTAAAATATAACCATACATGTGAGAAACATAACTATTCATAAACATCCAAACATAACATTATCCGAAAAGTTAAGAACAACACAAGTACATGATAAGTATCATTACAAATCATGTGGTCTCCAAAAGTTACAAAAGATAAAAAATGCTTTCCTTTTTTGCTCACTTGTTTCTCCCCCTTTTGGCATTGTCAAAAAGAAGCGGAGCTAGAGGTAGCCTCGGCGTCATCATCAGCACCATCATCCTCGGGTGAAGAGGCATCGTAGGGAGGAATACCTAATGCATCTTCAATGCGTGTAAGGCGAGTGTGGACCTGTGCAAACTGTTTGTCAACTCGCTTTGCGAACGACTTTACCATTTTCTCTAAAAATGATTGAGTGGATGGATGAAAGGCAGGAGCAAGAGTAGCAGTAGCAGTAGGACCAGATGGAGGAGTAGTAAGAGAAGGTGCATCAGCCTGTGCATAAGCAGCATCCTCATCCTCTTCTCTTTCACTATCTTGCATAACTGGAGGTGTCCCTATGAGTCTTGTGTTTTCATTCACCATTTTGGAGACGATAGCCCATTTGCTTTCGGGTTGTAGCAGAGAGAAAATCAAAAGCTTTGGGTGTAAGGAAATTAGAAAGAGAGGAGGAAAACCCAAAAGACTCAAAAAGAGGTGTGAGAAAACCTCCATAAGGAAGAGTATGTCGTTTGGTACTTTCTTTCAAAAGCATCCATTGACATATTAAGAATGGAAAGTCCAGAGGTTTTTTTCATATAAATACACTATAAAATGAAGCAATCAATATAAGAAATATAAGTACGAGATCCACTATGAGGTAAGATGTTATATGTGAGGATCAAATGAAGAGTTTTGGCCTCAAGGGTGAGTTATGAGTTGTTCGGTGTGATAGCAAAATTGGTTACTTGTTCAGTCATGATCAAGGGTAAAAAAGTTTGTGGAGTAAAATCTTGTGCTATGATCCATGAAGAGGAAGAAATTTGTGGACATTCAAAATTTCTTCTACCCATTCCAAATATAGTGGCTATGTCTTTATCAGAAAATTTGTATGTTTTTCCATAGAGAAAAGTAGAGAGTCGTGTGTAGCGATCATTTGGAGTGGTGTTCGCTTCTTTGGTGAGATTGGCGTAGAATAACCTAGTGATTTAGGGATAAACTCCTTTGCATTCATGGAAAACATATGGTCCCCAACCGAGTCTAGATATAAGGCGTAAGACATTTGAAAAATAAGAATCCATGAAACGTATGTTGAGAACTTTGTTGGAATCTGTGAATTTCATTGGCCATGGAAATTCAGATTTCAATAGCAGATTCAATTACAATTGGATTGGCC
>JAOTRH010488658.1:7410-24500 GCA_034768845.1 Heliamphora exappendiculata
GGTTGGGTACCCGTGGGGTATCTGTTGGTCGACCTAGTTGAGTTGGAATAGAATACTACCTAGTTGATTTTTTGGGATAGAATTTTTTAATTTTTTGAGATCACCTTTAATGATTCGATTAGATCTGTTGAAGAGTTCTATTTGAACCTTAACGTAACTTCTATGAGTGTTATAAATAGGAGGGATGGATGTGACTTCAGATCAATTAGATTCGGGGAACCAGGTACATTGTTCATATTGTCGATATTTCAAACTCAATTAGCCTTCTCCTTTATCCAACACTGTCTCTCTTTGTTTTGTATTTTTTGATCACTTTGCATATTTCACCACTCCACAATTGTTCTCTATTTGTTTGTTTTAAAGGATCCAACACAAATATTTAATTAGTTAATATAATAGGGAGTGACAGAATAAAATAGAGCGAAATAAAAAAATTATCTTTTTATTTTAATTTTTAATCGAACAAAAAATATTCGCACAAGCTTGAGATATGACATAAGTGCTCCACATAAGTTAAATTATTATCTTTAAACATTATATATATATATATATATTATTTTAAATTTAATAATTTTTTCTACTAATTTTTCATATAATTCGTCTTTATCACTTTATAAATGACGTCCATCGCATATGGTCACTATTTTTTTTAATTAAAAAGAGGTAGTCTTAATATATTTTTGACAGATAATAAATTAAATAAAAGAATACATTAACAAAAATATAACAATTTTAAAAAATGAGTAAAGAATTTTCACAAAGAAAAAAAAACAACATTTACAAAAAAATGACATCAAACTTTCAAACAAAAAAAAAAAAACACAATAGAACACATGGTCACCGTTAGTGAGATTATATCAAGCTGTTTGGTTTTATAAATTAGACCTCATTTGACGATTTGGTTTTAAGTAATATTTTTCGTTTAAAGTCACTTTAAAATAAATAAACAAAATAGTTATTAAGTGAATCTTTGAAGTGATTTAAAATTAAAATGCAATAGGCCAAAAAGATTTGATTTAAAATTATTTTAAGTCAAAAGACAATAAGACAATAAGTTAAAAAATTTTAAGTAAAAAAAATTGTCATAATTTTTTATATTTATTTTCATATAACTTTATATTCGATATGGATTTTATTTAATCGATAGTTCTCGATTTTAAAAATACAATTTTTATAAAAAAATAAATGTGTATAATAAAATTTATGATATTTTAAAAATATATAAAAGAACTTTAAATTGATAAAACTAAAAAGAAAAAAAAAACAAAAATTGAAATTGAAAAACGAAGGCTAAAACTTATTTAATTAAAGAGTAAAACCAAAAAGGTTTTCTACTGGATTATAACAAAGATAAAATATAAAGGAAACATCTATTAAGAGTAACATAAAAACATTTCAATCAGAATGTAAATCTATACTATTATAGAGGAAATGAAACATTTTGGTTTGGTTGTGTTTTTTAAAATTATTATTTAAAAACTATTTTGTAAAAGTGAATTAAGAAATAGTTTTATAACATTTAAAAAAAAATTGCCTTTAGTGTACTGTTTTTAGAAAAATTAAACCATAATCCTAACTGCTCGAAATCAAGAAATGAGAGAGAAGAGGACATTGTCTGGGACGACACCGACAATTGAGATGACGACTGAGACGATGACGCCGATAATCCTAACCTTAACCGTTGTTGTCCTTAACGACAGTCTGTTTGTGATTTGGCTCGACTTGAGATGACAAAGACTTGACGACGACATGACGATTTGAGACGACGACTTGACGATCTAAGATGACGACCATGAACGATGACGATATGATGGGAGCTAAGATATGATGACGATGATGATCTACAATGACAATGACGAGCTTCCAACTTGAGCTGAGACGGCGATGAAAGCTTAATTTGGGAGCTCGACGGCAATAATGGGAGCACGACGACGACGATCGACAACGATGAGAGCTCGACTTGCATTTCGTCCGAAAGCAACGAGTTGTACAAAATTTTGAAAAATTTTGTAAACAACTTTTTATTGTTACGAGTTTCTTCTATTGGACTCTAAATTTTGACTCAAATTTTTTAGAAAACAATGCCCAAAAAATGCTCACTAAACGTATTTTTAAAATTTTAAAAAATTAAAAAATGAAAAGTTTTCAGAAAACTGCTGACCAAACGGCCTGAATCAAATATTTTATTTTTCAAATATAACTCTATAGTAGTTTAAATTTTAAATTCATAACTGCCTGCCCTCTTTTTTCTCTTTTTTCTCTTTTTTTTTTTTTTTTTTTTTTGTCTCTCAAACATGAATTGAAAGTTATCATACACCATCTCTCAGGTAATTATAGATAAAAACAGAAAAAGTCATATAAATTTTAATACATTAACACATTATTTTTATATTTTCTGAATTTAACACTTAGCGTGTGTGTCCTGCTAGTCAGCATATATTAGAGCTTGCACTATTATATGCTCAACGATTCAAATTAAAAAAGAAAAAGAAAAAAAAAGAAAAATTAAAAATAAATCATCATCGTCAATCGTCATCTATCTCTCCGTCCATCAACTTCCAAGATCCATCCGGCTGCTGAACCATACCCTTGTTTTTCTCGCTCCTCCACGCACCAGGAACACAAAACTCATCCTTCAAACCATCCAACACTTTGTTAACAAGCGCAATATCCCGATCAATCTCCAGCTTGAACCCTTCTTTTCCTTTCGATCCCTGCGTTCCCGCCACGCCATGCAAGTAAGCTTCCAAGTTGTGCCAACTATTCGGGTTTCCCGGTGCCTTCAAGTACTCCGACTTGGTGGTGTTGATCGCCAGTTCTTCGCCCACCTCCGAGTACCCTAACAGCGGGTAGATGGGAACAATGTCGAGGGCATTCCGGACGCGCAGGACCCGGAGATTGTCGAGGCCGGAGAAGAGGGTTTTGAACCCGGAGTCGCCGACTCTGGGGGAGGCGAAAACGATCGCCGTCACCGGATAGGCCTTGTTTGGCTGGCCACTGGGGGTGTTGAATCCGTTGGCGACTATGTCGGCGGCGTTCAGGGTTGCCACAGCTGCTCCCAAACTGTGCCCAACTACGGTTATGCTGATCTCTTCGTCCTTGTATTTGTCCACGAGTCTTCTAACTTCTCCAAGAACCTAATGTAAAATATAAAACAAAACAATTATTTTGATACACCCATCTTATTTTGGAGTAAAACTAAAGGAAAATGCAAAGTAACGCCCTGCATTGAATAATAACAAAATTTGATTATTATTTAGAGTTTAACTTTGACTATTAGAATTTAATTTTTATAATTATTTTTCACCACTTAATAGGTGGTTATTAACATGACTAAAAACGAAATTATAATTGTGAAATCTTATTTTGGTCTTGTTTGTCAACTAAATTTTAAGTTAAATTTTTTGTTTAAAGTTGCTTTAAGCTAAATAAGTAAAAAATACATTTGATGAATCATAAAAGTGATTTTAAACAAAAAAAAACTTGCCTTAAAGTGGCTTCAAGTCAAAATAGGTTTAAGTTAAAAAAAAATGTTGTAATTATTTTAAATTTATTTTTATTTAATTTTATATTCAATATATATCTTGTTTAACACATTTTGACGAGTAGATTTTAAAAATATAATTTTTATAAAAAACAGACATGTATAATAAAAGTTATGCTATTTTAAAAAGAAAATATATAATTATTTTATGTAAAAAAAAAAAAAAACTAAAAGTCTTTGAATTTTTAAATGAGACTTTTTTACTTTAAACAAAAAGGCAAAAAGTTTGACTTAAAGTTGGTTGACAAACGAGACCTTTATATTAGTGAGAAAAAGAAATTAAGTTTAACAAATAAAAAAACTTGTGAACTATTATTAATAACTTAACTTAAATATTTTAAAATATGTTGTTAGACTTTTTATTCAAGTTATTAAACTAGTAATTTACTTATATCATTATAATAATATTGAGCTTTAGCATACAAGTTCTAAATTGCTTTATCGGATGACGTATCAAAATCGGTGATACGATTATGTATCGATAGATATTAGACAGTATTGATCAATAAATTGGTAAATATCAGTATTAAAAATTTAAAATTTTAATATGTATCAACGGATACAATACGTAACGAGGATCGATATTTAAAATCTGCATAACTGCATTATGGTATTATTGCTATCAAGTTACCTGGTCTCGTGCACTGGACTTATTGAACCTTGATCTCGGATCATCCGAAGTGTAGATAGAGTACCATCCCTTGTGCACCTTAGGATCATGTTCCTCCCCAAGTATCTTTGACGCTGACGAGACCAAGACAAAATCCAAGTCATTAACCCATTCCAACGCCTGGATCGTCCCCCTCCAAGCAATCACAATATCTCTCCTCCCCAGCGCCGCCTTCCCTTCCTCCGTCGCCACCGCCACATACCCCATCCAGTTTGATTCCTTGCTCCACGCCTCTCTCGAAAAAGACTTCAACATGAACGCCCCCGGCAACGGCACCGACGACGTCGCGTAAAAATACTTTGTCACCGCGTACTTGAATGGATTCTCATGCTCCAAACCCACCTGTTGTTGTTGAGAATATAAATAATAAATTTATTTTCCATTCTAACCGTTCAGAATTTCAAATGAATTCGTCATTAACAATTTAATATCGTATCAGAGTTGCCAATAGAACTTGTGCCCAAAGAATTTTTTTTAAAATTTTAATGTATTTGGCTCACTTATGGAGGAGAGTCGTGCTCACGTAAAGGGATGTGCGGAGAATATAAAGTCCCGTTTGGTAACATTTACAGTTTTTTACTTTTTATTTATAATAAACAAAAAAAATATTTTTTTATTTATTTTTATGAAAAAGTAAAAATAAAAACATATTTGGCACATAAATGTTTACAAAGTGGCGATTGGAGGTTGCGAATGAATATAGTGGTAGGAGGTGGTGGTCGGATGTATTATTCAGTGAGGATAGTAAGAGATAGCGATGGTGGTCGAAAGTGGTAGTCGGAAGCGGTGGCCGTATGCAATCGTCAGAAAGTTTGGCCAGATGTGGTGGCCGGAGCGGCTGGTAAGAGGTGGTGGCCGGATAGTTGTGACCATAGGTGTTAGCTGGAGATGATAGTACGAGTTAGTGATCGTGGTCGGATGTGATAGTTGGAGATGGCGATTGAAGGTATTAGTTGAAAATGATTGGTATATGTAGCGAGGGTGGTTGGAGGCCGTGTGTGGTGATAAAAAATGGAGGCAGGAGGTGGTAGTCGGAGATGGTGGCCGAAGGTGATGACCGAATGTGATGGTCAGAGTTAGTAGTCGGAGGTAATAGACAAAAAAAAGATAGAATTAAAATTTTTTTACAAAATAAATAAAAATACATTTTTTCTTGTTTATAAAAATTTTGTGAATTTTGAAAATTGTTTATAGTTTTTTGGAACCAAAATAATTATCAAGTATATTTTTATTTACAATTTATAAAAAATTTAAAAATAAAAACAAAAAATAAAAAATATAAACATTGTGAAACGGGGCCTAAATAGTAAAGTGATTTCAATTTTTAATAACTTAAGCTTTTAGATTAATAAGTGATTAATAATTTAATACCTGCGCGAAGAACTCCTCCTTTTTGTACCGGCACCTCCCGGCATTCTTCGACGCCTTCTCCGAGATGAAGGCGTCGTAAGTCGCCTGAGCCATTTCGCCGTAGTGGATAATGTATTGCCGGAAATCAATGTCGAGATCCTCCAACAGTCCCTTCCAGTTATCTTCTCCGCTGAGAAGCCTCCACCTTTTATCGCCGACGCCATTGCCGAACTCGCTCTCCATCTTCTTCATATGTTTCTTTCTGAACAAATCCATGTACGATTAGTTTGTTCGTATGATCAAAGTTGAATGTTTTGCATGGTTTATATAGCGAGCAAGAGGGATACCGTGTGTTTGACCAAATTTTTTCTTTTGCTGGTAGAAATCAGATGACTGGTTGGTATCTTCGTTCTTTCAACTACAGAGTTGCTAGGACGGTGAAAAACCCATTCAGAAAGTTGAAAATGTATTAGACTTCGTCAAAGTAACTTGTTCGTTTGCATCATCGCATTATGGCATATCGATTTTAGTTCTATGGTAATTGATTTGGAAGTTTTGTATCCAATTAATTAAATGCTTAAATTATTAGGCAAAGATGTTAAATCTATACAATATATGAAGCAAACTTAGAAAATTTGAAGCTTTGTCACATATTTTAATGTCTAAAATTACTCGCAAATTAACTTCCATATTTTTAATTAATTAAAAGGATAAAATTATAAAAAAATTATACAATAACTACTTTTTAATTTTCCAAAAAAAAAAAAAAATGCGCAGAGATATGTGTGCCACCCCTTTTAATTAGGACTATCCAATTTATATAAAATTATCTAAAACCACCCTTATGTGTGTTTTTGAGTTGTGTTACGTGTAACTTTTTTTTTTCTTTTTAAGTCTTTTATAGTGCCGCATTTTCAATGAATTTGATATTATGGAGTGTGAGTTTTTTTCTTTTTTCTAAGTGGGTGTTTTTAGTTGCACTATAATACTATATGTATAAATTTTAAAGAAATTTAAAAAGAGATCATTTTATAAGTTGATAAAAGAGTTTTACTTTCTTGTCTTTTTTTTTTTTTTTTTTCATATTTTCATTCACAAACAATAAATTCATGACCAAAGTGCTCTCAATGTTTAATTTTTGCGCTTCCGAAAAATCTGATTTCATGAGGTAAAAATTTTCAGATTTAAGCAATCCCCTACTCTCTCTCTCTCTCTCAAGACGCTGCGTAATAAATTTATACATTTTTTGATAAATATATACAACTAAACCCTAACCACCACAGCCACCAGCGACACCCTAAACCCTAGCCCCAGCCACCATAGCCATTGCCAACACCCTAAACCGTTGCCGCCGTCTTCCACAGCCATCGAAATCTTTTCACAGTCATCGCCAAAACCCTAGCCCTCTTAAAACCACCTAGAGCCCTTCCACAACCACCGAAACCTCTTCCCAGACACTCGCGACCACCGAAAGTCCTTCTACAGCCACCGCAACAACTCCTCAGCCACTCGCCGACCACCACCAGCACTCGCTAACCACCGCAACAACTACTCGGCCACTCATCGACCACCACCAGCCCTCCGACAGCCAGTCATTAGCACTAAACTTCTTGCTGGTCTTCGCCGCGCACCATCGTTGGCGTGGTATCTGCGGAGGAGGAGGGGGATTTGTTTGGGTGTGGGCTGCACTAGTGTAGGGTTTGGATCCGCACGAGTTGTTGGAGCTCCAACCAAATCTATGTATCAGTTGTGGTTTATAATTCTATTAGTTGGGTCGTTTAGGTTGAATGTTTGGTTTGAAGTGATAAATTCATCGGCTGTAAATTGTATCAGGTGCGTGTTCTTGTAAAAATCTCTGTCTTAGTTATGATTTTTACAAGTAATGGAATCTTAGAAACATCATTTGAAAAGTGATAAATGTATCTGTATTAGTTGTGATAAATGTATCTGTTGTAAATTGTATCAGTTGGATGTTCTGGGTTGAATGTTTGGCTTGAACAGATAAATGCATCAATTGTAAGTTGTATCAGTTGGATATTCTTACAAAAATAAAAGTATCACTTGAAAAGTTGTGATTTTCTGGCATCATATTTTGTTTTAATTTTTTATTGAACAGAGAGAGAGAGAGAGAGAGAGAGATTGCTTATTTAGTTTTTAAAAATTTTTGGGAATCAAATTTAAAAATTCAAAATCAAGAAAGATAATCTTTTTAATAGGGGTATATTAGCCATAATAAAATAATTTCAAACATAATAGGACCAAATCTACTAAAAAAAATGCTGGGACTAATTCTCCTATGATATCCAAAAAAAAGGGACTAATCCTTAAATTTCTCTTAATTTTATATTCAATCTAAAAGTTTAACTATTAAATAAAGAGCTTAATTCTAATATTTTGTTAAGTGATTACCTATTTTATACTCTAACTTATTAGAGATTAAATTCTCTAGCAATTGATTCATAATTATAAGTTATATAATTATATAAAGTCAATATCCCCGGCCCTTCATATGGATATATTTTAAAATTGTTACATTTTTTATGGTTAAAATTATTTAAAATAAAATATATTTTATTTGTCACCCACAATTTCTGATTATCTTCATGGTAAAATAAATTACATTCCATTTTTTTTCTTTCTCCATCACCCACTTTCTCTCATTTTCTTATTCTTTGCCTTAATAAATTTGCACGAGTGCATTTCCATCTGATATTATATTTAACAAAAAACATGTTACTTTGTATGAACACAAAAATAAAGCCCTGTCACGCTAATTTCTACGCCATATTTATCTTACGAACTTGTTCGGTATTTCTCAACCAGCTCAACGTCTTTCACTTATATGGTAAATTCTACAATTAGTTTTACAATTTTTTTATTATCTTCTCTCAGATTTCATTTTACATTCTTTATCCTTCCCAAGGTTAAGTGTACAATACTCAATAAGTAAAATTTTTATAAATAGAAAAGTCATATCATCAAGGTATAATCAAAGTTCTAAATCACGGTATTAAAAAATGTATCAATATATCGATGGTATAATCATGTATCGATTGATATCGAATAACATCGACTGATATATTGGTAAATCTTGATATCGGAGGTCTAAAATTCTGATGCATGTCAACCGTTACGATACGTAATGGAAAAATATTTAAAGCTCTGGGTATAATGTCTTGACGTGCAAAGAAAAAAAAAATTGTCTCACTGAATACTTAGCTTTTTTTTTTTTGATCGGCAAAGAAATTTTTTTTATAAGGGTAGGATGAATAGTATCTAAAGGGGACGAAACCCCTTGCAAATGTGTATCAAGCAATCTCAAAATATACAACAAAGACCCCGTGATTGGCAAGAAACCAACCAACGAAGTGTTAGTCGAGCCATCTCAACTGGACAAATATTGATGACCTTATTTTTTTGGGCCCATCATATCATTCGACAAAGTTTAATTTGAGCCATCAGTGTTTGACATAACTACTGCTTATAATTTTTAACTTCTTACTACTAATTTTAATTATAAGTTATAATTTTTTTAAAACACTTACAACTTTTGCTATAGATTATAATTACTTTATATTTTATTTCAACTATAAGTTATAATTTTTGCTAAATGCGCGTAATTTTTGCTATAATTTACAATATATAAGTTATTAATTTTAACAATACCAAATGACGTCTTAGTCAGAAGCTGCCCAAGCTATGCCTGTGAGGCTGCGATGTCGACAGAATGTTATTTATTCAGCCCTTACATGACGGATACTACCAAAAGAATTTGTCTTGGTCTCACCAAAGAACAATTCCTCACACAGAAAAAGTCTATCCTCTTAAATTATTCCGAGAAAATTTGAAGCATGAAGATTGCAAAGATGCTTCCACGTTTGAGGGGGATTTCTTAAAATTAATTTGGTCGTTGTCATTACTGTTTTCTCTGTTTGTAAACGCCAATAAAATTTCAAATCTATCTTTGCTGTAAGTTAAGCTTACAGGAATGTTTGGTGGAGAGAGAGAGAGAGAGAGAGAGAGAGAGAGAGAGAGAGAGAGAGATGTATCACCTAATTTAATTAGATCCCCAAAATTTCGTGGGCTCTTTCTTTTCTGGCCAAATTATACAGTAATTCTACTATTTCTTAATGGGATTCCCAAAATTTATCTCGAATGCTTTGGTGGTATCCACTTTATTATGAAATCTTTTTTCAAAACTATTAAATGCTAATATTCTCTATTTCATATTTAATTATACTCTCTCCTTTTTCTCTTACTAAATAACCAAATTATTTCATCTACAACCAAATCAAATAAGAATGGTGACAAAGGATTTCCTTGCCTTATGCCCTTCTCCATCCCAAAATCTTTGGTGACTGGGTCATTTACCGAAATTGAAAGAGATGTTGTTGGCATGTATTCCTTAACCTAACTTATCCATTTCTCCCAAAAACCAATGCCTCTCATCATGTTAGTGATGTAATCCCTGTTGACACAGTCTTATTTCTTCTGAAAATCTACTTCGAAAATAAATCATTCCTTCTTCTTTTTCTTGCAATGATTTACAAGCTCATTAGCTATCACGATTCCATCTAGTATTTGCTTCCCATTGATAAAATCTATCTGTACTTTGTCCACAACTTCATGCATGATACATTTCATTCAATTTGCTAATGTTTTAGATAGGATTTTATAAATGGATCTCACTAAGCTGATGGATCTTTAATTATTCAGCCCTTGTGGGCTTTCTGTTTTGGGATCTGGGCTAAGAATGAGGCATTGATACCCTTTAATAATGTACCATTAACGTGGAATTTCTTCATGATCCTCATCACCTTATCTTTGATCATCGACCATAATTTCTTTATGAATGTGAAATTGAATCCATATGGGTCTAATGTTTTCTTGTTAGCCCTACAACTAGCTATAGCTCTTAATATGTGTTCTTCAGAAAAGGTACTTCTAGTTGCTCCCTTTGCTTTGTTTTAATCTCTTGCTCAAATCTCCACTAATTGTTAGTCTATCCCGAAAGTCTTCTTTAAAGCGTCTGGCGAAGTGTTCCTGAATTTGGGCTTTAATATTTTCTAGTTACTCTATGATTCTTTCCCCTTTCTTGGCGTGTCCTGTATAACTCATCATACATTTCTTCTTAGCAATTGCATGAAAGTAGAACGAATATTTTGATCTCCATCATTTAGCTAGTTGAATCTTGTTTTCCGTCAAATCATTTCCTCCAAAGTAGATTTTTCCCATAGCCTTGTTTTTAGGTATTGTCTTTGCTTCTTCTCTTCCTCAACTAGATGTCTTCTTTCATTTGTTAACTCAATCTTGTTGAGTCCTTCTAAGTCCTTCTTGATATGCTCTTTTATGTCACCTAGCACATTTTTGCTCAACTCTTTGATGGCATAATTATTACTTTGCATTTTCCTAAAAAGTACATAGCCTCCCCAACCTTTTAGAGAATATGTTCCCCATGCTTCCCTTACAATGGTGCATAAATTAGGTTATGTTAACCACGCATCAAAGAACCAAAAAGGCTTAGGTCCCCAATTTGGTGCTTTTATTTGCAACATCACTAGGTTATAGTCTGATGGGTGTCTAGGAAGCCTTGATTGGGTCCATCCAAACTTATTTAGACATTCAATTGTTACTAGGATCTGTCTAGTCTACTATATGTTGCATCCTCTTGCATAGTTGCATGTTTGACCAAGTTAATTTTCTCCCCAACAAAGGAAAATCCATCATTTCATTTTATCTACAAAGTCCTTGAAGTCCCTTATTCCTCTCGTTGTTCTCAGACCCCCTGATCTCTCTCCATCTTTTAGAACTTCATTAAAAGCTCCTCATAGTATCCATGTGACATTAAATTTCTGTTTTAGGAAAGAGTTCCATCCATAACTCATTTCTTTCACTTTTTTCATTTGGCCCATAAACATTCACTATCGCACACTGATAATCCCCCCTCAAGGTTCCATTTAGTAGAATAAAGTTCCTATGTCTTTGTCTTACATCTTGAAACTTTTGCTTCCCATATGGAGACTAATCCATTATAAAGCCCCTTGTAAATTTACTGACATGCATCGATACTCATGACTTCCATCCTATTCTAATTTTAAGGTCTTAAAATCAGGGATGGACGCAAGATTTTAGTTAAGTAGGGACGAATTATTTTTAAAAGTTCTTAGAATAGCATGTATTAAATTTTCAAAAAAATCATAAAGGAGCGAACTTATATAATCATAAAATATTTTGAACTAATACTACTATAATAATGAGTTATTCAAAGTATCAGGGAGGCGGCCACCCTCATCTATCCCCCTTGGGTCCGTCTATGGCCTTAATGTATGAGACCCAATTTCGTTTTATTTTGCGATATATACATGTTTGATGTGTTTCTTTCGATACAGGTATATTCCCAATGAATGGTTTTTGCTTTATTATCGTAGAACCGCATGTTATATGTGTTTAACATATGCATTTTATGCTTGTTCGGGGTTTAGAAAGACTATTTTGCAATTTTTTGATTCGTTGACTAGATAGTGGCAATCAAGTCGATTGAATGGGTGATTTCAGTCAACTGGATGCCCACTGTTGTGGTTCAGTTGATTGAGGTTGGGCACTCTGTCAACTGACTTGAGGCGGTGGGTGTTTTTGGCTTTTTCAGTAGCATTTGCTATCCATTGGATGGCTGAATTTAGTCGACTGAATTCCTGTACGGGGCTGAGGCTATAAATATCAAGTTTAGGTTAGATATTTTCAAAACCTTTCTTCCTAACTAAGTTTTCTTTTCTCTCTAGCCCTTTCAAGACCTGGGCTTAGTTTTTCTCGATCTGTTAGTGGATCTTTGTTATCCACGCCGTGGGCTTCGCTTTCATTTGGACAGAATCTAATTTTGATGAAGTTTGTTCTTGCACGTGAATCGAGGCATCAAGTTTTTAACTTACTGAGGTAGGATCCTTGACTATGTTGTTGTTAAAGGGTGCTACGTGTAGTTATACGCTTTTCTACCAGTTGAAAATGCTTTAAATGTCGTATTTTATGTTTAAACCATGTTGTGTTGGATAAAAAGCATGTTTTGCGCTTTTTTGTCTTGGTTTTTACATGTTATGGACGTATGAATGTTCGTGGTTTTCAAAAGGAGGTTTGAAAACGAGATGATTTGTGAAAATCTGAAAATGGTATTTTTAGAGGTTTAAAGCTAACTTTTGGAGTTGAGCTTGGATTTAAATGTTTCATCAGGATTTGAGATCATTTTTATGATTATGAGAACGATACGATGTTATGTATGAGGATATTTAGCTCATGGCTATGTGTGTACTTTTATCTGTTGAATCATACAAAAAATTGCATATTGGGATATGTGAATGTCCTACGGTGAAAGACCGCTAAGAGTTTCATATTAGGGAAAGTATTTGTTCCGCGGTAAAAGACCGCAAAGAGCTGGATGATTGGGTTAGTAATGTCCCACGATGAAAGACCGTAAAAGAGTACAGCATGCATATGAGCTTGTTGTATATGCTTACTGTGTTGTTAGGCATTGTTAGATGTCCTGAGGGTTTTGGAGAAATAAAACTGTTTTGAAACTTTATGTTTTGTAATTGTATATCTTGCTTTACTACATCATGATATATTTTTATTGGGCTTCAGCTTACAGTGTGGGACTTGTCAAACCTTTTTTAGATAAAGATGTTAATGATCACGAGGAGTAGATCTAGTTGTGCCTGTGGTGGCGGGTAGCGGAAGACTTTCTCTAGCTTTCCTTTTGTATGCATGTTTCTAAAGGAGTGTTTTGTATGCCTTAGGGCGATATATTGTATGCATATTGGAACTGAATGTTTAATGTTTGTGAGAGATAAACCTTGGGTTCTCTTTTTCTTTTAATTCCAAAAGCTGTATTTGATTGTTGAAAATCTAATTTTTATAACATTGGTGTTTGTTAGACTTTTCACGTAACCTCAGGTTTTGGTGCATGACATAATGTGTAGTGCACTACATTTTGTCTTTTCTAGCAATGTAAAGTGAACATTTTTTTAGCAGATCAACCACCCTTATTTTCTAATGCTTTTCCAAGTCCCTCATATTCCATGTTAGAACTTTGATACCCATAAATTATACTGATACACCCTTTCTTTGTGGGTATTTCTCAAGGATGCATATGCCCCATGTGGTAAAATGGGATTCAATTGCTAGGAAAGCAATGTTTGGTAGGTTAAGGATCAGGAGATTGATAGCCACGAATTCTATCTTACTTTGCAAATAATGGTAGTGGTTTGGTGATAACATGAAGTTTTGTGGCTTAAGATTCTAGAAGTTTTGTTGTAGTGATTTTTTGTAATTTTTTTATCGCTTCATAATAATTTTTCTCCCTTTTAAGTTCTTCATTACAGGAATCGACTAACTAAATTCTTTGGACAAATAATAATAATAAAAAACTCGCTAGAAATGAAATAAGCAAAAATCAATTCTTCTTTAGGGATTTTACCCGTGCCTATCCTACGGTGTGGGACCAAAAACCAATGCTCTCTTCACACCTTTTTGTGAGACAAAAAATCTAAGTTTTTAATGACCAAATTTAAAAATTAAAAATGTAGCTAACATATTAAACAAAATACTGAGCACAACTTAGCCCAAAATGCCCTCGGATGGTACCCCAAATGTTTTAAGCATTATCTATTGAAAACCTATTATGCAGACCATTTTTAGGCTGACTGAACTCTTTTTATAAATTGGCCAAAATCACTACTTTTTTCAAATAACTACCCCTATCAGAAAACATGAAACTTGTCAAGGACACCTTAAACTAAATACTCACCAAACAATCAGACATATAACCCTTGAATTGATGTCCCAAAATTATGGCCAACAGAGACTCAAATTCTGCGTTTACCTCTATAAAGTGCTGAACGATTTTCACTTAATCAAAATAAATGAGCCTTTTGCCCTAGGATTTGACCTCAGTGTTAAAAATAAAAGTTTTAAAAAATATTTTTATTTAATTGATATTCAAAAATAAAAAATTAAATCAATGTCTAAGTACTTAAAAATACTATTGTAACTTTAAATTTGACAATTAAACGCTTATATAAATTTGGCTAAGTACTTGAGTGACATGTTATTTTATGGAACTTGAACATATGGACCTTACTTGATTCATGCGAGTGATTGGTGTATGAAATTATCAATTTAATGGTTAGAAGCCATGCCGATAGGTTAGATCCATAACACTTGAATGGTAAACTATGCTTCGTATAATTGTACTTTCTACTTTGGCAAGTTGTATCCTGTGTTATATCATGTTTATATGTTATGCTATTATTAATTGTACACAAGAAGCATATTGTACATCATGAGCATTCCTACATTTTCATCTTTGGTTATCGGAGTTCTTTCCATATCTATCGTGGTGGGTTGGGTTATATTAAAATTATTCTTTTCTCGGCTCCTAGTTTAGGGCGTTCCTAGTAGCCATTTTTGTAACTATTTTGGGATATATTCCCTTTGAGCATCTTGGGTGTGTCCTCGGTATTCAAAAAGAAAGATTTGTTATATATGAATACTATTGGGCACCACAGGTTCGTCACTAGCACTCTAGTTTTGGTAATTTAGACTTTGGGTTGATACTAAGTGAGCATCCTAGTTTTTAATGTGGGTAACCCTATAAAGTCCCATCACGGCAATGATAATAAGTCCCTGAGGCGATAATAATATAAAGTCCCATCACGGCGATGACAATAAGTTCCTGAGGCAGCAATAACATAAAGTTCCATCACGGCGATGACAACAAGTCCCTGAGGTGAGGCGGCAATAACATAAAGTTCTATCATGGCATTGACAATAAATTCCTGAGGCGGCAATGATAACAAGTCCCATCACGACAATGAAAATAAGTCTTTGAGGCGACAATAATGATAATAAGTTCATAGAAGTAATAGAAATAAGTCATAAAGTGGAACTCCTATTTTTATTTCTGAATACAATTCGGGTTGGGTACTTGCATTGAATTCATTTGCATCACGCACCTGTATATTTGTTTTTATATATGCTTGCATTGCCATAACTATCTTATTTGTTTGCCTCCTCAACAATTAAATTGTATTAGGTGTTATACGATATGCATTGTATGATATTTTGTTGTGAGTTTGTTAGAAGATTTAAAAAATTTTCTCATAAGCTTTGGCTCATGGTATTCGTTCCACAGGTGAATGTGATGAGTTCTTTGAGAAAGTCGCCCCCCAGAAAAGAAGACGGAATTGAAGAACAGAGTGAGTGCCAGGAGCCAATAGACCCCGACAATGCTAGCTGTAGAATTGAGTTTTTACCTTTTGCTCTTTTTGTCCAGTTTCCACGGGCATATTGTAAATTTTTGTTAGATTTTTTTGGTAAGACTGTAATCATTAAGTACTTATGAACAGTTCAGAACTCTTAATGATGTAATATTTATGATATCTAAAAATAAATGAATAGCTAGAATATTCTCCTTATCTATACTTATGTATGTCCCAACATGCTCGGAGGACGGAGCGTCACATAAACATTCAATATGCTCTTTGTCTTGCATCTTGAAAACTTTTGCCTCTTATATGGAGACTAATCTCTCCCTCAGGTCCGTTCTGAATTTCTGATACACATTGGTAGTCATCACTTCCACCCCAAATTGATTTTAAGGTCTTAATGTTTAGGGCACTACATTTTGTCTCTTCTAGCAACACAAAGTGAACATTTTTTGAGCCGTTTAACCACCCTTCTTTTTCGAGGCTTTCCCAAGCCCCTCATATTCCATGTCAGAACTTTGATACCCATAAATTATACCGATACACACCTTCTCTATGGGTATTCCTCAAGAATGGATCCTTGTAATAAAATGGGATTCAAGTGTCAGGAAAAGATTGTTTAATAGGTTAGGAATCACGAGATTGACAACCACGAATTCTATCTTACTTCGCAAACAATGGTAGAGGTTTGATGATAACATAAAGTTTTGTGGCTTAAGATTCTAGAAGTTTGTTTTAGTGATTTTTTCTAATTTTATTTATTACTTGATAATAATTTTTCCCTCTTTTAGGTTCATCTTCATTAGAGGAATTGACAAACTAAATTCTTTGGACAAATAATAATAATAAAAATGCACTAGAAATGAAAATAAGCAACCATATATATATAAAATTTTACGTGCTTGATTTAAGAAAATAAAAAACCATTGCATGCAACTTTTTATGATTCTCGACAAATTTGTAAATACCATTTGAGCAATTTAAGTTTCAGGACAAATTCATAGATCTTGCTCAAAGAGCAGGAAACTATACATCTAAAATAAGATTGTGTAATGTGTACAATTTATCCTCCTCAACCTCGCTCTAAAATAAGATTGTTGACATGTATTCCTTAACCTAACTTATCCATTTCTCCCAAAAACCAAGGCCTCTCATCATGTTAGTGGTGTAATCCCTATTGACACAGTCTTATGCTTTCTGAAAATCTACTTTGAAAATAAATCATTCCTTCTTCTTTTTCTTGCCATGATTTACAAGCTCATTAGCCATCACA